>SNQJ01S0185927.1:0-18668 GCA_010110895.2 Picea sitchensis | reverse complement strand
TGTTAGCAATTTCATCTCGAGAAAAGACCAAAGTGGTTCAAGGAAAGGAAAGGGAGGCAAACAATTGCAACAACATCACGACCAATAGACTTGGGATCGGATTCAGGTGATGAATTGAAAGTCTCATTGGTTGGTTTGACAGGTAAAATATGTGATAGATTTTGTTCTAGAAATAAATTGTTTCACATAAGGTTCATAATGAGGCATACTAAGGTCGACACATTGATAGATAGTGGATCTCAATCTAACTTAATTTCAGAGGAATTGGTTAAACAGTTGGGATTAAAAAGTCAGATGCATCATAAGCCTTACACACTTAAATGGATAAGAAACAATCATCAATTGCACATAACACAACAATGCACATTAAAGTTTGCAATTTCATCTAAGTTTGTGGACGAGGTAACATCTGATGTGGTACCACTCAATGAATATGGAATGGTCTTAGGTAGTCCTTACTTGTATGATTGTAAAGCAATCTTCTAAAGGGAAAAGAATCAATATCACTTAACCAAAGCATGTCAAGAATATGTTGTTCATGCTCATCATTTAAAGGTAAATAAATCTCTTCAAACTATGGAACAATTAATAAATGCAACTCATGCAAGCAACACATCTTTAATTATTTCAAATCAAGTAATTGATATTAAGCAAGAACATGAGATGATTGTGGAATGGAAGATCAATCACAGTTTTCTTCAAGATAAGATAATGTCGTGCAAGTATTATAAACATATCATCTCATTTGCAATCATATTTTTATGCTATCATTAGTAATTTTGTCAGCATGGATGATAGTGGATCCAGTAAGATGTGACAGGGTACAAATGGCTAACAATATGTTGTGATTTATCATGATTGTTTTACAGTTGATCTTGATGAGACAGGTGCATATGATAGAGTCTAAAGACATAGAACAAGTTGGGTGGCCTAACCCACACTTGATGACTGGTTAGTAACCTTTTGGAGGACCAAAAGGTCTTTAGTGGGGACGTGTGATCCAAAATTGGATCTCGGGACCAAATTGGGTATAGGAAGGCCTAAAAATAAAAGTGTTCAGAATGGCTTCAAAAGGGATGTGTGCATAGGTCTCGTCGATACAAACCCAATGCAACTTGAACAGGCTCAAACAGATGTCGTATGTGAAAGATATCGTGTTCTGTTTATTTCGCCAAACTTGCAAAGAGTCAACCTGGTCAAAGTCAACATTGATGTTAGCATGTAGTATAGGTGATTTCAAGATGACATCAGCATGCTTTCATGATGATATCATCATGATGATGTGTCATCACTGGGAGGTGACACATGTCACTCAGTTTCTTCACTTTCGGGCTGAGTTGGCGCTATACGGATTTGACGTGTGTCACCGTACGGATGACACATGGTATTTCGTATAGTGACATGGCCCAATGATAGATGGACACATGGAATACATATGACAGCTGGGCAGGTGACTGAGCGTATGAAATGAAACGTGGTAGGGTGAATGTGCGTACGGAGTAATGTCGTGTCAGACAGGTGGCAGGGTGACTGGGTGTACGGATTAATGATGTGGTCCAATCCTGGGTCGCCACATGGCCCAAGTAGGTGGTGCCACATGGCACCATGCAGATGCCCAAGCACAATTGGGTAAAATTTTGTTGCACTCCCCAGGGATCGAACCACTGACCTCCTAGGCGACCAATGAACTAAGCACGGGTGTTAACCACTCGGCCTACGGTTGTTTCTTGTTGGAGATTCAGTGCATTATGGTTATCTGTTGACAATGGTGGAGAATGGGGGATAAGTCGTCCGACCGTGGGCTAGGATCCAAGACTAACGAACTGGTGTATGCATGGAGGTTGGGGGCATGGCCCAAGCCATGAAACCAAGGTCTTCCAAACAGGAGGGTGCGTGGAGGACTAGGGACTAGACCGCGGCCATATGGCCACCGCATATAACCAGGAGCTGAGAAGTAAGGGGCCAGCGCACTACCAGATTAGCCCGAGGCCACATGGAGCATGCCAAGTAAACATAATCCCATAATAAGGGGGCTTCGCCCTACATATTTGAAAATTTGGTTTTTTAAACTATAATATATGATTTTTAGTGATTTATTCAACATATTTGTGGGATTTTGGTCATTTTTGGGGGATATTGGGCCCTTTTTTAAGTTAGATATTGGGGAGAAGTTGGGAGGTTGTTACCAGCTTCAGGCCTATAAAAATAGAAGTTCTTGAAGCCATAAGGGGAGGTTCATAACATGTTTATGTTGAATAATTATTTAGCCAAAGCCATTTTTTACGCAGGGAAGTCATTGAGAAGAGCACCTTTGCGGGCCATTTCTGGGAGCTCCGTTCATCCGATTTCAATGTCGTCGGTTTTTTTTGGGTTATAGAGATATGGTAGAACAAGACAAGATTAGTTTGTAACCTTTTTGGCACTATTATGATGTATTTTTAAATATTCGAACAGAAATAAGAAATCCTCACCCATTGAGACAAAGGCCCGGAGACAAAGGCGAGATTGGCAAACTTCGTTATCATCTTGTTGTTATGGTTTGTTGTTCTTCATGTTTATGTTCATATCTGTATATTTATTAATGGCTGGTACATTTCTTCATTAAATCTTCCTTCTTTCATCAGTTTCCTAAATGGTTAATTAACACATGCATAATAACTCAACCATTGTCGTTTAAAAGATCTTTTCGGATCAATAACTCTTCATATTTTTCCTAAATAATATTTACAAATTACCTCAATACCTAAGGATTATGTATCTAACATTTCCCCCCTTAATCCGAAGTGGTGTTTGTGAGTCCAAGCATTATTTTGAACTTTTCAAAATTTTCTTTTTCAAGTGCTTTGGTGAAGATGCCCATAATTTTCTCATTTGTGGAACAATGTCTCAAGTGAATAGTCTTGGCCTCTACATGATATTGAATCATATGGTACTTTCTATTGATTTGTTTGGTTCAATCATGGAATTTGATATTCTTGGAAAACTTGACTGGAGAAGTATTGTCAACCTGAAGAGGAGTAGAATTCACCTATTTCTCCTGCAAATATTCAAGTATTAACTTGAGCCACACAATCTCCTTCGTTTCTCCTACAATTGCCACATATTTTGTCTTTGTTGTGGAATTTTTTGGAACTGGTTGTTTGTGTGATCTCCAGAAGACATCAACTGATCCAAGAATCATGAGATAGATTGAAGTTGAGTCTTCATTTTATTTATCCCCATCAAATTTTGAATAAAAATAACCAATCAGGTTGAATCTACCCACCTTAGAATACTTGAGTCCAACATCTTGAGTTCCCTTCAAGTATTTTATAACTCTTTTTGCAGTAAATCAATTTTCTTCATAAGGTTTTTACATGAACTTAGAAAAAATCCCAACAAAGAATGAAATATATGGTCTAGTGGTGGTAAGGTAGATATGGCATCCCACAAGCTATTTGTACTTGGTTTCATCCTCAAATGTATTCCCTTCTTTTGATGTGAGCTTCAAATTCAATTCCATTGGAGTAGAGAGAGGGTTACACTCAACCATGCCAAAGTTATTCAACAATTCTCCAATGTACTTCTTTTGGGAAATGAATATGTACTTTGGATTTTGAGTCACTTCAATTACCAGGTAGTAGTGAATGCATCCCAAATCTATCATCTCAAAAACTTTTATCAATTATTTATTTATGGATGCAATACAACTTTAACTATTCCTTGTTATCAACAGATCATCTACATACACTAAAAGATGTACAACAATTTTTCCAACTTTCTTGACAAACATAGTTGCATCATCAAGATTAAATATATTGAAATTTAATTTCAGAAGATGCTCAGTCAGTTTTTCATACCAAACTCACAGTGCTTGTTTCAATCCATACAAGGATTCGATGAGTTTGCATGTTTTTTTCTCTTGTCCATTCATAACCAAACCTTCTAGTTGAGACATGAAGACATTTTATTTAAAGTATCCATTCAAGAATTCAGTCTTCATATCCATTTGATGGAAATTTCCATCCATTCTATGCTACCATGGAAAATAGAGTGTGGATGGTTTCCCATTTTTCTATGGGGGGGAAGTATCCCCATAATCAATACCTTCTTTATGTGTAAATACTTTTTCCATGAGCCTGCTTTGTGCTCTTCAAGTGAACCATCATATTTGTACTTATTCTTGAAGAACCACTTGGAATAATTGGTTTGGTTTTGAATGGAGGGTCTACCAAATTCCATGTCCCTTTCTTGATGAGAGCATCATGCTCCTTTTGCATGGATTCTTTCCACTCATCATTAGAAGAAAATTATTCAAAGGAATTTGGTTCCAAAGTTAGTAGATAAATTCAAGTCACTATCATATGAAGCATCCATATCATCCAAATCACCTGAATCTGAATTATATACATCACCTCCAACTTTTATTGTAGAACTTATGGCTCTTGTCTTTCCAAACCCATCAGGATGAACACTTTCAAATTTTTTTATGAGTACTTTAGTGCTTGGACCTTTTTGAGATGGTATAGGTTTCTCCACTAATTGAGATAGTGTTTCATTTCCATCAAGGTTCAAACTTTTAATCCTCTCAGTCACATCATACAAATGAACATCATATTCTGATGAAGTATGATCTGGGGAACATCATAAAGCACAAGGAGGGCGGAGTTGGATATACACCAGAACACATTTTGGAGATATTTTGAAATTTAAAAGATGAGACATTAATGTAATATTTGGAGATACATAAGTTCTCTTAAATGAGATTTGGGTATTATAGCGATAGATATTATTTGGTTTCTCTCATATTTTGGTTGTAGGCATATTTTAGAATGAATGTAAAATTAGATGTAGGCTTTAATTAGATTAGATAGATTGAGGTTGTAGGAGGGAAAAATCAAGAAAGATCCCTCATATGTATGGTATTGTATGATTATTCTCAATGGTAAGAGTAGAAGGCGTAGAAAGAGAATAGGAGAGTAGAAAACATAGATTGTAGAAATTGTATAAGAAGATAGTTGTTATGATAGAACCAATGTACAAAAGAACTTGAATTAATATAAGAATACTTTGATCCAATTTCATGGTGTTGTTATGGTTATTGTTTTCATCTATTGAATGGTATGTTTACGGGTTGTTTAAATGCACTACGTTATGCATTTGTTTCAATGTTGTGTGTGTATTTTTTATTTCATGTTGAAAGTACGAAGTCTGTGAGAGGAAGAGTATGAGTTTAAATTGTTTCGTCTTGATGAATTCTTGCAAAGGAGTCACGTTGAAGATGCACAAGGAGTGCGTTGAAGTTTCTGAGTTTTATCTCAAGAAAAGATCAAAAGGGATATCGTTTTTCTCATACCGTGAGAGGTGCAAATATTGCATAGGGTCGTCCAAAGTGTGCACAATCTAGTTGAAGTCTTAGAACACCAGCCAAGACAATTGAGAGAGAATTTGTTGTAAGGAGTGCATAGAGTTGGAATATTTAGATAATTAGCGATTATCATGAGAGTCGCAAGGAGTGCATGCAAGAATTCCCTATAATCCTAGAGTTTGCAGCCAGAATCAAACTAAGGAGGGATACGGTCTTGGAAAGTTCAAAGGAAGGATGAGGTGTAGTCCTTGAGAGACAAATCTCAGGAGGAAAGATGCCAAGCTATTTGGCAAGGAGTTATCAAGAAATTGAGCGGATGATTGAAGTTTCGAGGAGAACCACCAATTTCGTGGACCATTGGATTGATGGACCAACCTTGTGGAGAAGGTTAAGGTTGAGTGTATTTCAACACTTTCATAGCTCGAGAGGATTAGAAGTCATTAGATATGGATCAACGAGAGTTGTCTATCTTGTAGTTTTAAATTTCAACATTTCGGGAGTTGGAGTGTGGAGAAAGTTGTGACTCGAGACCTCGAGTTCTTGAAAATCGTCGTGAAATATCGACATGCTCGGAGTTGAAGGTTCATGTCTTGGATGGAGGTCATATGGTTGAGAATATAAGGGAGGAGCTAAATACCCATTATCCCTTTTCGGGGTTCGGGAATTGAAGAAGGAGTCCCGAAGGGACTACGTAATAGAAATCCTTGGTAATTGAGAAATACCTTTTAGGGTTAGTAAGTCGATTCAGTGGTTGCTCCAGTGGTCACGGGGAAAAGGAGGTTTGTGCCTAGTGTTGGTTTCACGTGGGCGTAACTTCTAATAAGGAACTATGGTTTTATATGTATTAAAGGTTACGGAGAATTGCCAAGGAACTAAAGAGCTATTGGCCCTTTTGTCTTGTAGAATTCAAAGATCCAAAGTGCAGGAGGAATTAGAAGCAAATCCCTGTTGAGGTGGGGGTGTTGCGTCAAAGTGGCTAGAACTTATTTATGAGGGGTAGATGGTGGTTCAAAAGGATATTCTAGATATTGATCCAAGACATGGATCCCCACTTCAAGATGTGGAATATCATCATCAAAATAGTGATATGTATTGTTGGACATATTGTCTTTGATATGTTTTCATTGATGTCAATAATCGATGTCATTGTGATGTGATGATAAGTTATGATAGATGAAATTTTCATTGATGTCAGCAGTATAAAAATTAGCAGAGAATGAAAATGTAAAATAGTATGCAAAGGAATCCACTCTAAAACCTAGGAGAAATAACGATAAAAAGATCAGAAGAAAGATTGTTAGATCGAGGTGAAATCAGAATTTTGAAAAATTATATCCCCGGACCATGAATCTGGGAGTTACAAGAAGAAGGAACATTGGAGTGATGGTCCAGCGATAAGATCAAGTCATATTTGGATATGAAAGAACCATATCAAGGGTAGGGATTGATTACGAAGCACGAAGGGAGAATTAGAAACTACGTTATTTCCAATTCTGCAATTATTCTAGATCATCAGATATCATCGAATCAAAGATAGATGGCCGTGGATTTGATCCACAATAATCCACAATTCAAATTACATATTTTGAAGTGACGAAATAAACCACTTGCAAGTTACGGTTATGCAATCCACATCGATCATTGGATCAAGTTGAGTGGAAGGACAGAGTAAATCATGAACCATAGATCATGGAAGTGACATAAGCATTTCAGCTCGGCTTTGACCACTTTGGTTAAAATCGACCAAAGAAAATGTGCATGAAGGAATTTTACACGAAGCCAAAGTTCCTAAGTAATGATCTAAATCCGATCGTGGAAGTAATTTTTTGGGAAAAACAATAGTTGTTGGATTTAAACCAAGACAAAGCAATATTACTTGGAATAGATTGAGTCGTCGATCTAAAATCACGATCAATGAAAAACATGCATTTCGGGTTAAAATTTGTGAGGAGGTTACACTTTGAGCAATCTCACATTGGGTAAAATGAGATGTAATAAAGGTTGAAGTCTCGAAGTGTACATGGAGTCTATATGATCAGAACTGCTTCCGGAAAAGAACCAGACCATTGGATGAAGTTGGTGAAGGAATGAGGTAAGCAAAGTGTCGAGTAAGAGGCAAGCTCATTTGATCTAAAGAACACTTTAGAAATATCTCGACCATTGGTTCAAGGAAAGTAGAAGGATAGGAAAAACAAGGCCAAAATTCACGAGGATCACTGAACAAATGCTGGTACATTAATTAGTTAGTTAGGGTTAATATTTTTAGGGTTAAATGAGGACCATGGATCTGAAATCATGATAGTCGTGGATCAAAGAATAATGGTCAACACTGCGCTAACCACTTAGTGAAAAAGTTGAGAGAACATATAGTTCACCCAGACCAGAAGTTCACGAAGTTGCTCTCGGTTGTCGTCTAAAGATACATTTGGAATTGGGACAATTGTTATATACAAGAGCAGACATGTGTCACATGAGGAGTCCTACGTTAGCAAGGACCGTGGTGTAATCCGGATGAAGACAAGTGTCAAAGGTAAGAATTGAATTCAGTATACATGAGTCCTTGAATCTAAGTGACATGTAAGCGACCACTTTCGGTTAGTGCCACAACAACAGTGAAAGCGTCATCAGTTATGTCACTCGAGTTTTATAGGAGTTTCACAGGTAGAAAATGCTTGAAGTCCCAAAGAGTTCTGATGAGCGAACCATTCATCGTTAAATAGCATCAATGCGATCTACTTGTCCCGAAATGAGCTGAAATATTAAAAAGGACAATGAAGGAGAAATCGCGGTATTGAAGGCCAAAGTGCGTAATTTTATCAGGTGGAGCGTTATCGATTGTTGATCAAGTACAGTTGAAGGATATAATAAGCATAAACTATGAAGTGACACTAACCATTGATCTCACGATGGAAACATTCTCAATCATTGAATATTATGGGCAGTCTTTTATTGAAATTTTTTAAAGAAGGCTAGAAGTTCTGCGAGAAAGGACGAAGTACCGATAGTCATCCATCTCATCGGGTGATTAAAACATGACCGTTGATTTTGATAAGTGATCAATCACTCACTTGGCCTAGCTCCTGGTCACCACCTACGTCATTATGGAATAGAAATAAGGGTAAAAGAAGAGGCGGTGCTTGAATCAATGAGCCCATGGTTTTGCGCAAATGGTCATATGTAAATGGTTTGAAGGAAGTACCTCATAAATATTTAATTTGACATAGAGTTAACACTAGAAAAGAATACATAGAATTGATAAAAGATCAAATATGATTTGTTGGTGAACTTAGAACAATGAGGAAACATAGATGCGATATAATGAGTCGATCATTGTTTGTGATCAACTCATGAAGGTATAATCTTAGGCTTACAGTCCTTGATTAAAAGAGAGTTAATTCATGATCATTATAGATAAAGGATAAAATGAAAAATGATATTATTTAAAGATTAATACTATCATTTAAATGAAAATGTACAATGGTTCAAATATCAAAGACACAATGATTCAAATTCACACTAGTTGGAGACTATATAAACAAGAAGGAACGGTGAGAAGAAAGAGTGAGTCGATATATATATATATATATATATATATATATATATATATAATGGATTGAATGAAGGTTCATTCTATTAGGTTGGTACTGCATGTTTACAAGATGGGTCTTATATGAGAGTTGGATTAAGTCACATCTGAGTTGAATCTGGATCAATGGCTAGGACTTGTTATGGGGTTGGATTCCTCATTTCTCGGTTGGATGAGAACTACAAGTTGAGTTTTGTAGCAGAGAGTTGGGTCTCTCATGGTGTTTTGAATATTTAAATATTGATATGTATTCATTCAAGCTAATAAATAAATAAAGTATTTATTCTTTTATATACATTGATTGAGAAAATGAAATTAATATTTGTTGTCTTGATTAATTTGTGAAAGTGGAAAATTGTCCAAAGTTTTGTGACAATGATTCACTTTACTCTCGGTGTCAAGTATCCATTTCAACATGTATTTACATGGGTGAATCTATCAGGATGATGAAGCTATCGCTTAACAATTTTGTCATTCTTGGTGGATTCAAGAAAAATACATATCTAGAAAGAATGAGTTCATATTTTACCTCATCGTGAAGATGATATGCCTTGGTGGTATTTTAATACCCCAATAAAGATGCACTTTTCACTCCTTGCATCAAGATTTTTTATTTTCTCCTTAGGAATTACGGAATAAAAGGTGGAACAAAAGACCCTGAGATGCCTTTGTCAGTCGACCTATATGTCTAAATCTTGTTACATTTTATTATCAATGCGAGAGTATGTAAACTTGTGAAATACAAACACAATATGTGCAAAATTAGATTATTTGTAGTATGATCTATCTAGAATGATTATTTTTTATCCCACTTATGGAATCAATTGCATGAAATAAATGGAATGAAAGACAAATTCATCATTGAATTACACCTTACTATATCCATGTGTGTTGTAAATCATGTTGTAGTTAAGTGTTCAATATTCAAGATCTAAACCTTCTACAACAATACTCCATTTGGTATATATCATAATATAACTCAATAAAACTAACTATGGAAATACAATACACCACACTTCATCAATTAAAAGTAAACTTAATCATTCTTGGAAATGATCATGTACTTGAAAGAATGGTCATGTATGAATTAGGCACATCTTGTTTTCATGAATCATTTCTTAAAATAAAACTAATCTAACTTGCAAAACGAAAAGACTGTTCATGAAATCAAATAATAGAGGTTAAATAAATACATATAGTAAAGTAAAATACCACCATGATCTATTTGGAGAGAGTTCAATTCTCCCAAGAACAAGGAAACAAACTCTATAACATCATAAACTAAATCAAAACATATTATTAATAGAACTAGAAAATGACAATCTATATCATGAGAAATATCAAGAGGCTTTATTATATTCCGTCATATGCGGACATATGCTCAAAGATTCCTCCCTTTGGAATGGAGAATGAACTCTTATTTATACATAAACTTGCTTTCAAACTAAGATAAACACTTATTAATTCAAATCCAAAATTCTCTCATGTGGTTACAACCATTTTCTAGTATTTAGAAAGTCAACAATATCTCCAGAATATATTAAGATATTTGATAACAAATATTATCCAAGTCTTCAAGATTCTTCTTTATCCAAGATGTTTGAATGATCATCCCAAATACTCATCAAATATTCAATGGTTGGATAAGAAATTCGAATTTGGATCTAGGTTGTAAAAATAAGCATTTTTTGGAAGCTCCAAATGTACATGTAATCATCGAAAGTCCTTAACTTTCAAAGGTAAGAAGTGAAATCATGTTATTTTCCAAGATTTAATTATAGAATTCACTTAAAATGCAAAGAAATAGATGCGTGAGAAACATCTTGAACCTAATCCCACATAAATCATTAAAATGGATCAATATAAGGTTATGGATGGGTGAGAAATGATTAAAAATCAAGGGAAAGGGGATGTGAAAAAATGGTGATTTGGTGACTCAACAATCTCATTGAAGGAATTTGACCATACCACATTCCATAAGGATTTTTTGCCTATATAATTATATGGGCTCCTATTTTCACAAATACTGCACATAGAACTACATCAAACCAAAACATCAAAGAAAATCATCATGGGTGGTCATATTTAAGGGAGTCCTATTCATTTTTCAACTACAACATTCTATTGAGAGTTGTATGGAGCGTGGTTTGATGTTGAATCATGTGTCAATGAAGATATTTTTCAAATTCATTAGATGTATATTTCTTCCATTGTCCAATGCAAAGAGTGTCAATATGTGATTATGCTTCATTTTGAATCCATACATGAAAAATTTTAAAAGTTTCAAAAGCACATTGATTTATGGTTCAAACAAGTACCCCCAATACAATTTGGTGTAGTCATCAATAAAAGACAGGATATATTTATTTTCATTAGAAAATGGAATAGGCATGGTGCCACACAAATAATAATGTATCAATCTAATTATTCTACATGTTCTGGAAGTGGAATCATGAAATGGTTGTTTTCTATGTTTTTCCAAGGATTAAAGCATCACATTGCTTCAATTTCCTAGGAATAGTAGGGAAACCAAACACACCATTATTTTTCAACAAGCGAAGGATATCATAATCAGTAATGTCCAAATATAGCATTCATAAGAGCCCGGATGGAAATGTATCTTCATCATAGTGAGAGAGTTATGCAAAATTTTGTGCACGAGCATATGTCCCTTTCAACTTTAACAATCTCTCATCCTCTCATCCTATCATGACAACCATGTTGTCAAAAGCCTTGCTTATTTCAAATTTTCTGCCAAAGATATGAATAGAGTGGTCTTGCTTATCAAATGTGCACAAGAAGCAACAAGTTCTTAAGTAGCTCAAGAAGATAGAGTACATCATCTTGTAGAGAAATTCGGGGGAATCTAGGCAATTTAAGCCTGACAGTGCCAATTCTCGATGGTTTGAGACTTGATTTATCTGAAAATTAGAGTATACCATCTACATTGCCATTGAAGTCTTCAAATTAGTCTTTCTATAAGGTCATGTGGTATGTTGTACCTATGTCAAGCAACCATGATTGTCTCCAAGAGGAAAATTAAGTGTTAAATAAATCTTCAATTACTCCAATATTGAAATGGGAAACAATATAATGGTGATTTAGGTTCTTTAAATTTCTCCAGATCCAATGCTTTACCTTTCTCTTCTTTTCTATATTTCTTGTATTTTTATCTCCCATGGGATTGTTCATGTCTTTGTTTCATGTGACCGATTATTTCTGTAACGGATACAATGAACATCAAATATCTCACCATGATTGTGCCTTCCCCCTTGCCTTTGAAATTATTTCTTCCACATCCTCTTTTACTTCCTTCTCCTATAGAAGAATCATGTGATTGATTTTTGTCTTTTTTGGCAAGGAACATGGTCTCTCTAGTTGGCTAAGATATCTTGTTTCCAAAATCTTTCTGTTTATGGATAAATCAGTAAGTCTTGGACTAAACTGATCTCCCTAGATCCACACGGATCTAGAACAAAACATGACGAGAATACTACCTTTCCCTAGATCTAACTATTGAATTAGAATTGGAGGTGAGAAGAATATATGTACCTTTTAATCACTTCCTTGATCTCTGTTGTTCCTTGCTTAGCTCCAGCGCTCTTGTCAGAGTCCAATATCAAATACACAAACCAACGAAGTGAAAGCAAATAATATGTCAATAAGCTAATCTATACATATGATCAAGGAGTTATGTAATAAAAGTAGATCTAACATGGAAAGAATCATATTACTTGTATCATATTAAATGTGAAGAGATTACAACCATTGCCTTGATGTCGTGAGGTCCCTTACAACTGTCCTTCATACCCCACACTTTAAATCAAAATTGAGACCATAGATCTGATGGCTGCTCACAATCTATCTTGACAAAGAAAATCACCAAAAGCCACTCCAACCAAGCTAATAATTTCAAGCCAAGAACTACAACCAAGAACCATAAACCCACAAGCTCATCCAAAAGCCGTTTCTCCAGAATTCCTCTCCTTTATAAAGGTAGAGAAGATAAAGATTGAAGAGGTTAGGATGATCCACTAAATCATGGCGAGCAAGATTCAAACTATTCGGATGCCACCTCACCCAAGAAGCTTCTCCTTCTGAAAATTCGAAACCGTGCAGTTTTTTCCACGTCTTTGGAATGTCCAGCACCCTAGCTATATAACTGCCTACGGACTATCCACACCACATCTATGTAACTTCTTGAGAATTTTTCATTCCGCACCCTTCTCTATAGCAACCTGTGACATTTCTTTTTATAAAGGTTTTTACCTTAGGAAAATGTAACTTTTTTTCCTCGAGAAGAGTTCTTCTTCCTTCTCTCTTAAGGAACTCAGAATACTGTGACCCCTCTAAGGCAATAGATAGGTCTACATCATTAACGATCATAGGGATGTGAAAATAATGTGTAACACTTTCTCACGTTCTTCAACTTTCTCCACCAAAGTATCAAATGTGATGGACTTTCTCACGTTCTTCAACTTTCTCCACCAAAGTATCAAATGTGATGGAATTCATTTGGCCACTAACTTGCAAGGATTCAAGGTAGTGAGGATATGTAGAGTAGAGGACCTTAATGAAGGCTATGAGAGGAATGCATATCTTCACTCCAATGGAATCAATTTCATGCACGATGGATTTGATATCCAAATCTAAAGGTATGGGATAGTCATTCCTCAAATATAGGTTGAAGAGCTTCACCAAAATTGTATGAGTTCCATTTCTAAGTGCGATTCATACAAATCCTTCAATTTATTTAAAACACCATAAGGTTATTTAATAGAAATAATATTGCATCTCACCTCTTCACTTACAGTCGCAGTAATCACAACATATATTTTCTTTTATTTTTTATTCCACACGAAGAGTTTCTTATCTATTGTAGGTATGGTAGGTTTGTTGTCATTCTCTCCTTCACAAATTCCATCCCACAAATCATTAAAAATCAGAGTGTGTTTGATCTTTTTAGACCATTCTAGGTAATTTTCTTTGCCAGTCAACACCATGCCAATAATGAAGATGAGAGAATACATCTTCCAACACTAGTTGCAGATGAAATTTGCTTCTAAAGTTCAGAACAATTGCTAATTCTAAAATAAGAAAATAAATAATCCCTCATTCTTCCTCCATGGACATGAGCAACCCTCATACTTCTCGAAAACCATGATGTTATGCTACAAAACTCTCTAATTTGTCCCCTAGATATCAAGTTGACAACCACTAGTCTTTGCTAAAATAGCCGCAAGATGCACCTTTAACCATCATGCCGACAATAAAAAACAACTAAAGCATAAAATCAAAACTTGGAAAAGTAAATCAAAATACCAAAAATATGTTCAAGATGCACTAGAAGCATTATAAGACTCAATGCTCTTCTTCTAGTTTAAAAAAAAAAAAGATGCTTTTCACAAAGTTCGATGGTGAGTCCATAGAGTCCAGAAAGGAAAACGTTCAAAGCCCTTAACACCTTGATATATGAGAGAATACAACTGTAAATGTTATTTCCCAAAACGTATGTAGAGACAATGACTATAAATATTTAGAGCTCGAACCTTCAACAATGGCGATTTCACAACAATGTAAAGATATGGTCTTGCGAGAGAGGGGAGAGATGGGAAACTATTGTTGGGCATGATAACGAGCCATGTGAGGGTGAAGGGAAGTAGGAAAATGAAGCCAACAAAAAATTACAAGTTTAATGTGGTTGAACCGTAGGTGTGTTTGGAGGATTCGAGTATGATACATGGTGGGGTGAGAACTATAGAGTAACAAATGGTTACATGAAAGAGAGACATGGAAAACATATGCAAACGTGGTTAGGTTGCATGTGAGAGAGAGGAGAGGCATGAACGTTAGGATCTGCTTGAGATCTCACAGAGACAGACTTGCGGAGGGATGTTTCTGCATGTAGGGGAATGAAATGCCCATAGGAGGAGAGAATCATGGAGTTAAAACCTTATTTGATACCATTGTTAGGCCAAGGGTGGGAAGAGGGAATAAGTAACTCTACAAATTATTGATTTTCATTAATGTGAGACATTCATAAATACAATTTCAAGTGACCTTTGATTTCATCTTTCAAGCCTATTCACCTATGACTCTTCATATTTATACTAAATTATATTTACAAAGCACCTCAATCCCTAAAGATTAGGTATCTAGCAATTTTAAATTAGGTACTCTCATATATGTTAGAATATGTGTTGAGATTAACACTACTTAGGGACTATCAATTAAGATGATATTATAACGAGATAATTTTCTCTTGTTTAGACTTTTGATTACGAGAATGTGAAATTTTGGTTTCCATTTTGTCAACAGCCAAGGAATCTCCAGGTTTTTCATCCTCATGTATTTTCATGTTCAACGAAGAACAAATGACATAAACCTATATAGAAAAGATGACAAGAATGTGAACCATCAGATCCGAGGATATAGAAGATCCAAATGATATAACTTAGATCTCTACAATTCCAAAGATGGAGAATATTGTTGATCCATGAGTGATGAATGAGTATAAATAAGATGAAATGAATACCTTTTGTATAATAGTTTCAAATGAAACCCCATCAAGGGGAGAAGAGAATATATGAATCTGAAAATTTTGATTCCCATAAGGATTTGGCACAACTTTCCAATACTAAACCTTTGATTTCTCCTTCGAATTTAAACCTTTTGATTTTTAATTTACCTTTAGTCAATATGACACATTTTTCAAAGGTGTGGCAAGAATTTAAATGAAGAAAAACAAAAATAGTAGGATTAAAGATTATTTTTCATTAAGACAACAATGAAATGTTTATTAATATGTAATATTATCACATATATATTTGAAATAGGGAAAAAAAATTCCCAACTCTTATGAAATGCTCTTATAATATTTATAAAATATTATCTCTTTTTTTCTTTACCAATAAAAAGTTATGATTTTTTTTATTGGAAAAAAAGAGAAATTTAAAATTATAGAAAATGTGAAAAATGAGGAAAATTTCATGGACGTTTCCAATAGATTTTGGGGATTTTCTAGGTAGATTTTAGGGATTTTCAGGGCAAATTTGGAGGATACTCTGGGCATATATCTTCATTTTTTAAAATCATGGAAATTGATGATTGGACAATATGATAATTATTCCCATCCATTATTTTTGTATTGCATTGAATCTAAATGTGTTATACAAGTTGCCGATAAAAAAATGGGTTTTGTATGATGGGTTTAGATTTGGGTTTCTAGTGATTTAAATATTATATTTTCAACAACATTACAACAAGCAAAAATTTCATGTCAAAAAAACAGGAAATGCAAAATTTCAAAGGGTTGATCCTTGTGGTTACTGCTCTTGTTCTTCTCATTTTTCTGGTCATCTTAGATTTTATATATTGTGCATGGGTTTCAAAGAGTCATTCAAGTCTAGTGCTTCTATCATCCCAACCTAAATGTTTGAGAAAATTCATATTCAATCACCTTTTTAATTTGAAACATCAATCTAATCTCTTTATATAAACAAAGTATTTTATAGTGGTTTTCAAAACAATTGTAAAAATATGAAAAACCTATTGAGAAGGGAATTTCTTTTATGTTTTAACATAATCATCATTATCAAGAAATATGAGGAACAAAAACTACTACATAGACAAGTTTCTACAAAGACAGTTCTCAGTTAAGTTTCATAAAGCTAAAGTGCATTTTGCTCATGTCTAGCAACCAATAATGGAATGTCACTCAGCCCTTTTTAAAATTCCTAGAGCTTTTAAGATTTAAGAAGTGTAATGGCTATGCATAATATTATATAGTATATCTTTTTATGCTTAAAAACATGAAGCAACTACAAATGTTTACAATGAATTCTAATATATATATATATATATATATATATATATATATATATATATATATGCCCTCTCAAAAAACAAATTGGAGGTGGGCTCTAGTTGTCCTACCGTTATCAGTTCCAAAAACCAATGCAATACATTCAAAAACCAATGCAACATAGGTTTTTCCATAATGTAAACTCTACCCATCAAAGATAAACACTCTTTAAATGTCTATAAATGCCATAAAGCTACATAAACTAAAAATAGTTCAAGTGGTCCTTATTCAAGCATAGTTTACTTGACCTCATTTATGGCATAATCATATTATTAAATGTAGTTTATATAGGATAATCCTCACCATTCTCCAACTTCTTAAATTAATGGCTTAGATCAACATATATCAACCACTTTTAATAATGTAGTTTCTAGTTAATGACCAGTATGCTAATTGGCATCAACTTATATAATAGTTTGGCCTACTAGTTCATAGTCCACCTATATTAAACATGTAATGTGGTAAGGTATGTATACTTCAGTAGACTTTACCAGTCAAATGACCGGGGGGAGGAGGTCTCATACACCAAAAGTATGACTTAGTCGTGATCTTAAAAATAGATTATTATTATTATTATTACTACTTGATGATAAACCTATCTAACCGTTAAATTATAGCAAGGGTTGGCTTGCTAGTACGGTTAAGTTCATGATCTGCATTTATGGAAAATTTTGTTATATGCTTCATTTGGCATATTAACTAGACTTTTTTGTGAGAAGAAACCACTGTTATGGTTTACCCAGTTAAGGCTAAGCAACTGCAGCTACTAGATGTGTCTGGACGAGTGCAGAGGGGTTGCGGTGTCTAGTATTTGTGAGTAGCAGAGTTGATAGTTGTTATACCTTGCTATCAAGGACTCGAGAGGAATGGAAATGGAAGGTTTTGAAGATCAAGGTAGGGGGGTGATCAGTAATAACGATAATAATGCATATACTTCTCCCTCCCGTGTTGCATTGTCGGACCTGAAGCCTTTAGGTATGTGGGAGTTGCCGATAGATGTGATTTATCTCTTTGGAGAAGATATTCCAGCTAATGACATTTCCATCAATGACTTGAAAGAAATGGAAATGGAAGGATTTGAATATTAGGGGAGGGGGTTGATCTTGCTCCAATTGCACTTGTATGTGGTTTCACATACAGAAATTTAGGTTTTATTATGTTTAACCAAATAAGTTAATATGTGTGGTATTTATTGATTTGTCATTTCCTTATAATTACAGATTAGTTATAGATTAGTTTTGTTTGGTTTAGCTATGCTTATATAATTATAGATTAGTTTTGTTTGGTTTAGATATGCTTATAAAATTATAGATTAGTTTTTTTTTTTGTTTATCTATGCTTAATTTGGTAATAGGTTGTACATATAAAAATTTAGGTTTTCTTATGTTTAACTAGATAAGTTAATATGTGTAGTATTTATTGACTTGTCATTCCTTTATAACTATAGATAAGTTTAGTTTTGTCTAGATATGCTCATTTGATAATAGTAAATGAAAATGTGATGATCAAATTAGACTAAGAAATAGAATATATTTATTATGTAGAATATATAATTATTTATATTGATTTTCTATTTTTCTGAGAAAAGGTTATATGAATAGGTTTTTTTTAAATGGAATTAATTTTTAATAAAAATATCATATTATAGTAGATGTGATATTTAAATTAAATATTAAATGTGATATTTAAACGAGAGACTGTATATTTCTGTGAAAAAGGCCATTGTCAGTATATTTTATATTTTATGTAAAAATAAAAATTGTTTATATTTATTTTCAGTTTAATAGAGAAAATGGTAAAGTTGATTTTTAATCCTAAATTCTTTAGATTTTATAATTATAATTGCGATTGTCATTCTTAAAATAAAAAAT
>SNQJ01S0185925.1:0-18669 GCA_010110895.2 Picea sitchensis | reverse complement strand
GGGATGGTTGTAGGTTTTGTCTAACCCACACCATGTAATAAGTTGTTGCCAAGGATTCTCAACTAAGTTGTTGGAAGTTCTAGTGGGTTGGGGTTACTTTCAAACCTTGGACCACTTAAGGGGGTTGTTAGGTGTTGTTTAACCCACGCCACCTAATAAATAAAAGTGGTTATAGGTCTTGTTTAATCCACCACATATTTCTTGTCAAACTATTATGCCAAAACCCAAAATAAATATAAGTTATCCATGTTTTATATTCATGTATTTTATTCCAACACGTCAATGAAGAAAACGTAATCACACGTTGAAAGTTGCGAGGGAAAACGAAATCTTATCTATGTCATAAAGAGAAATTGTTACTTCCCTTGGAAGTCAAACCAAAAAGCAAAAAAGCATCTTTAAAGGAAATGTTCCTTATCTTTATTTATTTTATATATAAATAAAGGAATTATTCCATCTTTAACCAAAAGAAAGGTATCTTGTAAGGAATTTTCCATTGGAAAGTTATTTGTTAGTAGCCTCAAAATTTCCTCTCAATCTCAAACCTAATCTTTATGTGAATTCAACAACCTTACAATGGCCTGATCGTAAGGAAAATATTCACAAGCAATATTGATATCGTTGCCGTAAAAGGTTAATGAAAATCACATACTTACAATCACAAGTTACTAAAAGAATTAAAAATTATGGCACAAGTTACTAAAAGAATTAAAAATTATGGAAAATAATGTACTTTATTTTTTTATTTGAGTTGGGGATTTCTCTCTTTTCAATCCTTCTATTTTATTATATCCATATTTATCTTTTCAATCCTTCTATTTTATTATATCCATATTTATTGTTATGAAAAATGAAAAATAATGTACTTTATTTTTTATTTAAGTTGGGGATTTCTTTCTTTTCAATCTTTCTATTTTATTATATCCGTATTTCTCTTTTCAATCTTTCTATTTTATTATATCCATATTTATTGATATTGGATTTTAAGATTAGAGTTAATGGATTATCACTCTTGGGACATATCACTTTAAGGATTTTCAAAAAGTTAAATGTTAAAGGAAATGGCCTAAGGCATCATACTTTTGGGGATCGAACATGGGCCAGTGATGGAAAACTCCTTGTTAATTTATCATTGGACCATAGCACAACCAACTAATATAAACATTTAGCAAGGCTTCGGTAAATCATAATCGACAAGAAGAGGATGTTGTTTTGACTCATTCAACAAATTAGAATGAAAAACTTAATTCTCACCTCCATTAGCCTTCCAAGCACTTTTGGATCTAGGACTAGACTATGGTAAGGCCCAAGAACATTTAGACTCATTTTATGCAAATATAGAGGAAGACCACAATGTATGGATGGACCATTTGTCTTAAATAAGTTCATTATTTAATTGGAGAAAACAAGGATTGCAAAAAAGGGTGTTACTCTTTATTTTCTCGATAAGATGTGAAGGAGAAAGTTTTGTGGACCAAATCTTATGTCAAACAAATAGTAGAGAGATATGGGAAAGTGTTAATCATGAATAGCTATGCCTATAAGGAAATCTTGTGGGTTTGTGGAGAAGTTTATCTAATTACAAACTCTCTCGATGTATTAGATTATTGGATTAAATAGATTGTTTGTTCAACACCTAAAATATTGAATTTTCCCAACTTTACCAATTTTGTATGTCGGGACTAGACCATCATGTTAAAGATAATCTAAGAAGAAAAATAGCCAAGCATAATCCTTCTAGTAAAAAAGCAACAACGAAAAGGATCTAAGTACTTCTCATCCACCACTATTAGAGATTCAAAAGGATAATAACCCTCCTAGTGATAATAAGAACGGTGTTCCTTGTAGTGCCACCAACCATGTGTCAAGTCTCATTCTTTTTATGATGGTGATAAAGATGGATGGAAGAGTCAAAAAGTGGGAAATAAATGGTTTTTATAAAATGAGAAAAATGAGAAATCGTGCCATCAAGTTCTTGAAAGGTGATGGGGAAGAGAAAAATGCATCATATAAAAATGTGCTAGTTGGCTCAACTTCTCAGAGTGAGGGAGGTGCAAAAGAGTTGATGATTTGCAGTTTTTTTGAGGCATTGTTTAGAGATGACTATTCTTTAGGATAAATATTTCCATCTCTGCTTGGAACATGAGGAGATTGACACTCCCCTCTAAAAATGATAGCCATTGATTTGGTGTTAACTTACAAGTTGAATGTTATCCATCTTCAAGAGGGAAAACTTGTTGGTTTTGATCTTTGAACGAAGATGTCCTCATGTTGGAAGGGACCATCCTAGAGTACCTATCACATTCAAGAGATTGAGAGTGCAATTTTAGGAGTTTCAAGCATTATCTTGTCAAGTTTGGATCCTCTTAATAGGTGTAAGGGTCACTTTCATGTTGAAAGGCAAGGCCATTTGTCTCTGTACCATATGTGCTCCTTGTAATTCCATAGATCAAAGGGCTTAGGCATGTAAGCAAGATGGATTGCCTAGTCTTCTCGCGGCCTTTAAGTCTCTAGGAGGTCACGAGTTCAATACCAAAACATGTCAAGACGGTAATGAATGCCTAACGGTGTGGAGAATTCTCGATCTTGATGAATGGTATGGCCCTAGTAGTGAACACGTCACTCCATTATTCATGGAAAGGTAAAAAATGATTAGTCTCATCCCCCAGTTTCCTAGTGGATACCTCATCATTGATGAAAAATAAATAAAACTCCATAGATCATAATCGTATTTGGCACTAGGTCACTAGTGCTCTTACATAGGTAGAATTTATTTTACTTGGAAACTTTAATTTGATTGAACAGGAAGGAGATAGGGAAGTAGGTGTGACCTTGATGATTATTGATCAAGAAAACGTTGCTCGAGCTTGTTGCAAACCCTAGTTTCATATTTTCAATGTGAATTGGAGACAAAATCACATGGCTTATGGGGGTCGGTTCACTTGCCCCCAATAGAAGGAGAGCAGTGAACAAAATTCAAGGGACATTAGATAAGATTCACTCTCCTTAGGAAAGGCTTTCCTTTTCACATGTTAGTGGATGTTCTACAAAAAAAAAATTGCAATTCATAAGCTCTAATCATATCCCATTGCTTTGTCATGAAACTTGGGGATGAGGACACCCTCCCCATCTCGTTATCAAGTTTATTCCCAAAAATATAGTTGAATACACTACAAGTGTTTGGCATCTAGTCACCTCATTAAATGTGTCTGTTACCACACAATCTCACACCCAAAGATGTAAAGTCCAATGCACCTAAGTGGAGATTTGTGGAATTAGGAGGTTGGCCATTGTCGCCTCACCAACTCTTCTATGCACTTTAGACAAAGTAAAGACCTAAGTGAAGGGGCACTTCTCTATGGTTACTAGGTGACTCACTTCATGTAGTATGGAATGGGAGTAAAGGGAGCTTAGCAACAAATATAACAAAAGAAAATGGGAAAGTTTAAAAGTTAGGGATGATGGATGAAAGAGATCCAGTGTCTTATTGCTTTGGCTATGGAGTCATGGATGCAATCTAAGAGAGTGTTCTATTAAGGATTAGTAAGTAAGAGACAACAAGGTAAGAAGGGAAAGTACACACAATAGGAGCTCCTCAACCAAACTAAACCATAGGAATGGTTAAGCATTCTCTTAAAGACAAGGTGCAATCTTTTGCCCACAATGGATGCATATGGATTTTAACTCCTCTTCAAGACAAAGTACTCCTAGTATACTAGAGGTGTGCCTAGAAGATTACTTGGTCAATGATGTAGGGTGCTCTCCTAGATGTGTGCATGGATGTCAAGTGTACAAGCTTCATAACACCTTCAAATAATAATATTATTGCTTGGTCAAAGGAATAGGGAAAATCTCCAAGTAGATGATAATTTTCCATGTGTAAGTTAAAAAGGATGGTGCTCTTCTAGATATGCCAGGTGTATCCATTAGTTGTCTCCTTCTAGAAGTCATTTATCCAGAAATAATATAAAATAGTTCTCTTTAGCTTGTGAACCCTAGGAACTTGAGCTTCCTTGACCATTTGATTGGAATAATGTAATAAAATAATCTCCTTAGCTTGTGTGCCCTTGGTTCTTGTGCTTTTGTGGACAACTTTGAATGAAATAATCATGAAGTGATCCTTGAACAAGTGTGCCCTAGGAAGGAGTTCCTTTGTCCACTTAACAACCTCCATCAGTAAAATATTCATCCATGCATGCCCTTTGAAGAGAGAGAGAGAGAGAGTTCCCTTGAATAATGTGCATTTGTGTCCACTTTGACCAAGTCAACCATGAATATCTCACCCTAGAAAGTGTGCCCTAGACACTTGTTCAAATGGATCTTCATCAAATCCATGAGATCCCCTCAAAAGTGTGGAAATGGATACCCTTTGACCAAGTCAAATCATCACTAGTCACTTTACATGTGTGCGTGAACAAGGTTTTATGCAAGGAGTGAATATGTCCTCTTAGTGGAGCGCACCACCTAGGGTTGTGTTCATGAGTGGATAAGGTAGATGATGAGGTGGATGGGTGGAATGGAGGGTGAAAGACCTAGGTCACGTGACCAATTAGCCTCCCTAGTCAACTCAAGGTTCAACCAACTCCTCAAGTCTCATGCTAAAGGATAAAGATGAAGCATGAATGACTTAGCACGTGTGAACAAGGCTACGTTAAGGTGAGGATGAACTAGTTTTTTTGTGTGTTACCTCAACACATGTGCCAAAGGGAGAGCACCTAGTCTCGTGTGTACCACATGGACTTAAGTTATAAGCCCTACTAACTAATTAGCAAGTGAAACTTAGGGAAAAGACCTCAATGAAGAATTAGAACAATGAAGTGCTAATAGGACAATACTTAGGCACTCCACCTAAGGTTTAGGACTTACTTAAAATATTGTAAACAGTTAGGTGTGTTCACATTAGAAAAAGTGGGAAAATGAGAATTGAAGGGTTAATATAGTTTAGAACTTGGGGGATTATAGGCAAAAATTACCATTTGCCTTCTAGGAGATGGAGTGAAGTGAAATGTAGATGTGAAATTGACTTTTACCTTGGTAAAAGGAAAGAATGTGATGAGAGACACACTCTACCTAGGAAAAATGGTGAAGTGTGGCGAAAATGTATGTATGAAGTGGATTTCATCGAGGAAGTAGTGATAATATGCTTGCAACAAACAAATTTCCTAGGTGAAATTATGGAAATGAAATAGGACATGAGTGAAACTAGGTAAGTGCATCACCATGTTAGAGGACACTTGTGATCTAACCATGCAACACAAAGTGAAAATGACTAGGATGTGACTATGTGATCACCTTGATGAAGAAAAAGATGCACCACTGAAGTAACCTCCACCAATATCCCAACCTTTTAAAGGCTAGAATGATCCCATCAATCTGCACAAGACCAAGTTTACCTCTCATGTCAATATGAGGGGTAACAGTGTCATATAAGATTTCAGTTAAGATACTTTCCTTGAGGACCCAAAGGGGTGTGACACAAATTGTTCACCCTAAACAAACAAGGTTAATTTAAGGTAGATACATTTTGTTCTAAAGATAGTGTTGAGACCTTTGGAAGGTATAAATTGGGCCAAGGACACTAGTCAACATACTATTCCATTGAAAATTTGATTTTGATAATCTGAGAAGATGGATTGATGGATGAAAAAAAATCACTTTGTTTTCATGGTGGAGACTCTGTTTTCCAATGCTTCAACTTTTGTCTCGGTTAATGTTTCATTGTTGTTAAAATAATTTGATATAAATCCATTGGACAAGGGTTCCTTCTTGCAACCTATCTTCATGTTTTAGTTATTGATGCTTTGGAAAATATCTCTAACGCGACTAGGGCTTGAGCTCGCATTAAAGGTATTTCTATTCCGGGGGAGGGGAACTAATCAAGAATGACTTCACAAAGGATTTTTTTTCTTTCCATTGCGTTTTCTCAAAAATTCAATCCAGAGAACTTTAAAATGTTTGGATGGTTTGGTGCACAAGTGAACGACTCCAAGACCAATTTTTGGTTGATGATGTTGAAGATAAGCCCCCTTCATTGAATACACCTTGGCAACATGAGAGAAATTCAAGATTGTCCACTATTTAGGAGTATCATTTGGAGTGAATGTCTCTCATAACAATGTTGAAGTAGTGTTTGCAAAAACTTCAACACAAAATGAAAAATCATATGTTTAGAGACCTCCCTCTTGGGTAAATCACAATGCTTGGTAAAATCTTTCGAGGTCTTCATGTTTATTATGCTTCCCTTTGGTTGCCCTCCACTTTTCATTTTGGTCCAATGGAGAATATTCTAAGAAGTTTCCTAGAGGTATTTGATCCCTTCCCTTGGTTTCATGTTAGTTATATGTTCACTCTTTCCAAACAAAAAATGGTATTAGGAATTACATATATTAAATTGCAGGATTGTTTTATCATTAAAATGGATTACTTCATGTTTTATGTTTTATTGGGGACAAGTCATGAAATCTTTTCCTTATAAATCAGGTTTCTAATGCAAAACATGTAAACAAGATTAAATGGTATTAGGAATTACATATATTAAATTGCAGGATTGTTTTATCATTAAAATGGATTACTTCATGTTTTATTGGGGACAAGTCATGAAATCTTTTCCTTATAAATCAGGTTTCTAATGCAAAACATGTAAACAAGATTAAAGGTCATTTCCTAATGTTTTTTTTTGGATATATTTTTTTTTGGTTTTGGGAAACTTTGATATTTTTATTTTTTTAGGTTTTAGGTTTTTTTTTTTTTTCGGTTTTGGGAAATTTTGACATTGTTGGGTCTCTTGTACTATGAAGAATTTGAAAAACATGTAAACAAGATTAAAGGTCATTTCCTTCCGAATGTATTTTTTTAGGTTTTGGTAGACTTTGACATTGTTGGGTCTCTTGTACTATGAAGAATTTGAGACGCTTGGGAAAAATTTCTCTACTCGTGCTTGTTAATGGAATGGCTTCAAAGGAAAGTTAGATCTATTTTGTATTCAATTTGGACAAAGGAGGAGCATTAGTGTTTCATAACTCATGTCTAGATATCTTCATAAATCGTTCATTGGAAAGAGGATTTTCTATTAGAGAGCCCCGTGAATGATGAGATAGAAGTGTTGAAGACTTGGAATAATTTTTCAAGAGTTTGGAATGATTTAATTTGTTCAGACCATGCAGTGATCTGATAAATTCAGAAGTTGATTTCAGCAACGGACTTGTACATGCTTAATATGCACATTCCGTGGTCAATTTGGAGAGATTGATTATGGAGATATGATCACCCTATTCAAATTAATAGGGCCAAATGTTTTGGTCAGTTCCTTATATATCTTCTCTTTTTTTAGGTGACAATGAAAAACCAGGAGATCTTGTTGACACTAAACAAAGTAGATAATTCAACTACACACAATGGGATCTCACAAGGTCTCCTGTAGGATGCAAGGTTTCCAAAACATCTAATTTATCAAGGTTGTCTAAAGCATTTGTCATGTTCAAATTTCACAAAGGGTGCATGTCTTCGTTGTGAACATATCCAATCTATTTGACATTTATTTTGAAATTACAATTTTATTCATGGAACCTGAATTTTTTTGAAGGCAAGTGAATGCACATGTTCACTAAAATCCACAATTTTACCCATAGACCCTGATTTTTTTTTAAGTTAAATGAAAACACATATTCAATCAAATCTACTAGACCCTGATTGTTTTTAAGGTAAGTGAAAACACATATTCAATCAAATCCACTAGAACACTGCTCTAATAGATGATGACAATTCCTCCAACCCGTTCCATTTTAGAGAGAATCAACACAATATTTTAGTAATAACATGCATGTAATAAAAGCTTTATTAAGAAGTGGTCTAGATAATATTCTCTTTTTCTTTTCAAAGAAAAATTGGTGCATGTACTTAAATGACAACTTCAAACCAAAAACGCTCTCCTTATAAAAGTTAATAATATAAAAACTTTCTTAAAATGTTATATTCTCTTTTTTGTTTCTTTCAAATATCAAGTACTACTATATCAATTATCAAGTTACAAGTATGATCATAAGGATTTCATTCATCCTCATTCTGGTCTCACCGTAGTTATACAAAATGTCCCACCCCTACTTTAAAAATAGGGAGCCAGCGAGCCTTCGCTCAGACAATTTAAATTCCCCCCTGTACCTTAGGTGGCCAATTAGTCCATCCATCGTAGTAGAATAGCCATACATTTCGATGCAACTGAATTATTGGAAGCACGTTTATCAGTTTCAGGAACATGTCAAACATGTGTGCAAGTATATGCCTCCTCTCGTTACATCCCTGAAGCCCTTTTCCCACCCAATATTACAAGTCATATTAAAGGATTAAAACAACATCTACTTTGATTTTCAATATAATGCAATTATTTACTCTGTTGATTTTAGCCATTGAAAATATTCGCATTAGAAGCCAACATGTACACACCATATAACATACTCTTTATTAATCTATTTATTGAAATGCATGATTGGCATCACAGAATTGCATCGCCATCAATACAAAATTACAATGTAAAAACTGCTTCAGTATTACAAAGCCCATTTCAAAGCAGATGGGACTCGAAGCTCAAAACCTCTCTCATAAGCACAGATCCTTAACCAAAATACGAAACCAAGGTCTGAAATGGGAATTGGCCGGACTCAAAAAACACCCTATCCTGAATCCAGCAGCGCCACCTTCCAAAAAAAGGTTTTAATACCACAAGCCTTCTGATAAAATCAAGGGCAATACCAAAACCAATCTTCAGTTAGGTAGTGCCCGATGGATTAGATACAGATATATCCAGTCAGGTAGTGCCCGATGGATTAGATACAGATATATCCACAGTCAGGATTTAATACAGATATATCCACAGTCAGGTAATGCCCGATAGATTTAACACAGATATATATCCACAAATAGAGTTATAAAATGCCTCTAGATAAAAAGGGATAAAAACAAGGAGATGGGCTTTCTCGATAGGGTATAAAAAGCCAAACAGGCTGCCTGAAAAATATCCGAGAGGTTTAAACAAAAATAAAACCTTCAGTATCTACGGGGTTTCAATGAAAATGAGGGGGCTTACTCAGGGCTATGTACGGCGGTTAGATACAAAGAGGAAAATATACACATGCACAAGTGCACTGCATGGCCTCTGTAGAATGCACAAGAAAATGGGTGTATGCATGTAACTCATTGAAAGAGAATCATCATCTCCCTGAGCCCACAAGAGCTGGTTGATCTGACTTGCGGTTCGGTACTACAGGTGCCATATCTTCTGGATTCTTGCCAGGAGGAACAACTGCCAAATCCTCCGCCTTTTGATCAGATCTGGAAACGAATGATACCTCTTTTCTAGCTGTCTCGGCATGTTCTGGCATAGTGAAAGACAGGGATTTGTTCTTTGACAAGGCCAATAGTTCGTCTTCCCCTAATCCTCTGGGAGGTCCAAGACTACACCTTGGAGTGCTGTGCTTCTCAAGGGCATCCCTGAACTTCTTTACCTGCAGATCATTGCACACCAAATATATGTAAGAAACAACGAGTGAATTGAAGAAACAATGACAATACCAAGCCAATATAACGAGAAACTAGACTTACCGTTGCATTAGTACAACTGAAGCTACATAGGCGTCCCTGTGCCCCTCTGTAGAACTGGAAAAAGGGTAAAACATGGATGCGCAAACTGTAGCACATAGACTTGTTTTCTTCATAGTTCACTTTTACAAATTTGACATCAGGGTTCCTTTCTGCAATTTGGCAAATCTGCAGAAGTTGAACTTAAACGTGAGATATTTATCCAAATGATATCATCACAAAGTTCATATTCTACTTGTACAAAATTATCCAAACACACAGCTTAACAAAAAAAAATCCTCTATTTTCAACACAGCATGAACCTAGTGAAACAGTAACAAGATTTTCTCTTTTGGTGAAAACATTTTCATATTCTTCTTGAAAAAATGACGCAGGGAGCCCTGTAAGTCTTCTTTTGTCTATTGTTCTACTTGTAGAAAATTGAAAGTATGCAGGCCATCATTTTTCAAACCCCACTAAAACTGCAAGGCCTTGAAACAGTACATACTACAGATTTTGGTATAATTGGAACTAGCTCACAAAATGTCCATTGCGAACAATCAGGGAAAACAATGGATGGCAGAATGAAGGAGATGCATTAAAACAACTAATAACAACAGAAAATGTTGGTCACATGAGATGAGCTTATAGAGAAATTCTGGATATAAGAAAATTTTGCTGAAAATACTAGAGTCCTATTGGGTATATAGACCAAAGAGGGTCTAAGAACATAGATCCTGAATGATGAATCCAACAAAAGCACTGTCCAAAAAATAATCTAATAAGATTTGTAGACCAGACCACATATCAAACAAAAGCACGTCTCCAAAAACGCCCATACAGGAGGGCCTGCCCTCTCTTCGGGACACAAGGACAAACTTATGGGATATTACCATCCAACACCTCCCAACCACTTCGTCGCATCCTTTTGAGAAGGTTGACTTCCCCTCTGAGCAAAATCATAAGCAGTTATAAACTAAAATTAATAAGTGGCTTAGCCATGCTAAGAAAATGGGAGCCTAGTAAGGAGAGATGCATTTGAGACCTGAACTTTCCCAGCTCGAAACAATATCATTTCAGAAAACAATATCTGAAGGAGGGAACCCATTCTATATACCCAGGTCATAGCTTGATCGATAAAAAGACTATTTGAATGGAATAAGAGGTCGATTTAAAGAGTACCCCAAGTCACTACGACCCCCATGAGCAAAACCATAAACGGCCATTAAAAAAAACTGAAAGGGGCTTGGCCATGGTGAGAACATGGATGCCTGGAAAGGAGAGATAGATCATTAAAAAAAACTGAAAGGGGCTTAGCCATGGTGAGAACATGGATGCCTGGAAAGGAGAGATAGATTTGAGACCTGGACTTTGCCAGCTCAAAACAATATCATTTCAGGGAAGAATATCTCCAGGAGAGAGAAGGAGAAACTTATTCGATATTCCCACCTAGCTCATGGCTGGATCCATGCAAAGGCTGTTTGAATGGAATACATTAAACGGTATGTTCACCAGGAATATGTAAAAAGTATTACCTCAGAATTTTATGTTTTGATGGAAAAAAATTACAAACTGATAAATGATTCAATCCTCCAGCATACCTTAGGATGAACAGATCTGCAGGCACCGCAACCAGGAGCGTAGAAATCTACAACAACAAGTTTGTCTCCGGCAGTTAGAAGAGAATCAACCAATTCCTGGGTTGAATGAACTTCAACCATATTTGGTGTCGTTCCTTTTTCCCACCATCTTGATAGGCGAGGCATACATGTCTGTGCTGCACGAACCTGGTAAGAAATACACCCAACAAAAAGCAATCAAAACCAACACTTCCACAGCTTTTATAGGAAAATCATCAATACCACAAAGCATTCAGGCCTATAAAACAGTCAAAACAGACTTCATTTCAAGCAGTTTTAGGAAGAAGCCGACAAAAACAAAAACCGAAAAAAAAAAAAAATCAAGACTACTTTTCTCAGGCTGCGATAGAGCACACCAGTACTACAAAATACAGCAGGCCTATAAACCACATTCAATACCTACTCTTTCATGCAATTTCAGAAAAACCACAACACTATCAAATACGAAGGCCACGAAGCAAACAAAAAGCCTAAAACCCATTTTTCAGGCATTTCCAGGAAGAACTCAATATTATAAAACCTGGCAAACCTGTGAAAAAACCAAAACATAATCTTTCTCGGTCAAATTCAGGCAGAACCCCCCACATCTTAACTCATCATCTTATCTCATCTCAACCACACCAAATCCACAAAATCACAAGAACCCAATTCAATCCATGCAGATCTGAATGAACCCAAATCCATACCTGCAACGAAAACTTTTTGGGTTCTCTGACTCTCCTTTGCACCTGAGATGTCTTGGGCTCCCAAGGATTCAAAAAAGAACCATGTAGCTGGCTGTTGGAAAACGAATTAGCCGGTCTCGGGCACAAACTAATGGAATTAGAGGAGAACCCATTTTCCATTAGCCTGAACGAAACCATAAAACTCCCAGATTTGGATCTGGAAGGCGGATTAATTGCACGAATCGACGAAGGGAACGAAACAAAAGCGGTTCCTCTCATGACTTCTGCCATTGCATATACGAAGAAAGGAGGTTGAAGTGGGTATAAAACTAAATTTTCGACAATGGATACGAACTTTACCGGAGCACTCTGATCTTATCTCTTTATCTTCAATCCACAGGATACCGCGTACTCCACTTTCTACCTAATTTTCAGGTGGGGATCACATTTGCCTATCCGTTCATAAATAGATACACAAGTTATGGTTTGACTAGGCTTACCTTGGCCTCGAAGGCTCCGCTTCCGCTATCAATCAAGCAGCTTTGATTGTCAGAGTCAAATGAGGAGGGAATGTTATAAAAAAACAAAACGGATAAACCCTATCCATTCGTCTGTGCTACTAACTGCAGTTCCGAGTCCCGACGAACCCTAAATTCAAATTTTCATAGCGGATAAAATCCCAATCTATTTCCTGAATCCCTCTGACACGTGTCACACAACCCGTACTAAACTAAACCAAGTTGCAAGTTGCAACGATAGTTACACATGCGGTGACATGCCAATGTGCAAATTTTCCATTTTTAGTTGGGAAAAACAATTTCCAGCGCTAATCTAATGGCGGTTACTATTCATTTTTATCGTTGAAAGTCCGGTTAAACAAGAGACAGCCCCGAGTCCCCGACAGAGTCAGCTAAGCATTGCATATGATTGACATGTAGGGCGGTTTTTTGAGAGAGTGGTAGTTTCGATTCGAACAAGGGGAGTGGGATATATACATTGCATATCCCCCACAATTGGTTCTAAAGCATCAGTAAAGTCAGAGCCATTTAATCATATTATAAATTTATTTTGCTTTCTTGGGTTTCAGTTAAACTCGGTCTTAAATTTGATTGTAACTGTGTTGAAATTCAGAGCTTTATTTATAGGTTTGGAAGAATTTTATCCATGAAATTTTGAATTTGGAGGTTTTAGCCAATTTTAAAATGATTTAAATTGTTGATTATTTGAAAAAACAATAGAACTCATTGTCATTATTTTATTATACTGAAATCCATGTCAAAATTAAAATTTTGTTAATAAAATTAGTGTTGTAATATAGAAATGGATCTAATGTCTAATCAGATTGTGTAATGTTAGTGTTTCACAATTTCATCAATTTAAAATGATTCTTATGAAAATTTAGGTCAAAAATATCAATTTCCCTTTTAGTTATTTTGAGCCATTAAAAAGAACCAATTCATGTCACGTTTAGAATACAGTGCTTTTAACGATGTGGAACTATGGAGTAGAGTTTCAATAGATGTAGAGTTTTGATTGATTTTTGAATGATCTCACCATATATGAAAGTTTCCATGATCTCACCATATATGAAAGTTGTATCATGGTGGAACTCTAATCATCCCTGAAATTTGTGTCAAATCCATGTCAAATTTGTCATTAAAAAAAGGATCTTTGTGCTACAAGAATTACCAACTCTAATAAGACCCACTCAATAAGCAAACTTTCAGTTGCAAGTGGCTAATCATAATTAACAAAGTCATTTAATCTTGTATCAAACATCCACCTACTTTGGTGAAATACAACTAGATAAGAAACCAAAGTTTACATCAATCTAGAGCTTTAATCAATTTTTTTACGATCTGAATCCATTTAGAATTGGGCAAACCTTGAGAGTCATCCTTCCACCATGCATAGACATGGATCATAGTGGAACTTTGAGCATCCTTGAATTTTTTGTTAAATTCTTATTAGAATTATCTCTAAAAAGATATTCATTTTCCTACAAGATTAACACAATCCTATAAATGACAAGTGTGAGGTCTCACTAAATGATGGAGATGAGTGGTGTGGATGATGGAAAAACATCACTTCAAATGCTACCATAGTTGTGTTATTTGGATAAACTTAAATACAAAAAAATAAGTTATTCTTGTAGCGAAAAGATCTTCTTTGAAATCATCAATCTAGAAAAAATTTAACAGAAATTTCAAAAATAATATCTCATTCTAAATTAAATTTTAAATCAATAAACATTCTAACTTTTAATATCATCTATGTCAACAACCAAAAATAGATTTACTATAAAATTAAACAACTTTTTAATATCATCCTATCTCAACAACCAAAAATAGATTTACTATAAAATTAAACACCTTAAAAATGCAACGCCCGATACTTTAATTGATCTTCTAACTTTTAATATCATCTATTTCAACAACCAAAAATAGATTTACTATAAAATTAAACAACTTTTTAATATCATCCTATCTCAACAACCAAAAATAAATTTACTATAAAATTAAACACCTTAAAAATACAATGCCCGATACTTTAATTGATCTTAACACAACCCTCACTCTTTACTATTCACGTTGTGGAATTATTGGGTTCATGCTTAAAATGGATTTACTATAAAATTAAACAACTTAAAAATACAACGCTCAATGCTTTAATTGATCTTAACACAACCCTCACTCTTACTATTTACGTTGTGGAATTATTGGGTTCATGCTTATAGAGTGTCGGTTCCCTTTGTTTTGAACTAATTTAAGACAAATGGGTAATGCTCTCAATGTTACATTTTGGATTTGGATATTCTTATCATGTGTGTTAAAATCCGGGATAAATTCGAATATAACATTTCATGTTAATCTTTAACGTTTAGGGGCTTATTTGAAGTTCTAACCATATAAGGTTAGAGTGTCACTTTCCTTGGCTAATGGTTTGTATATTTGTGTTCCGAGGGGGTTTACTTTACGCTGTATTAGGGATGGGGGATGCCAAGGTGGGCCTCTCCTATGTTATGGCTAAATGGAGTGACGCGCTTTTCATTCAATTTCCACACACCACGTTTCATAGGAAGTGTTTCAATCCAGTGTGGATCCCATGTGTCATACTCTCACAAAAGTGTAAGTGTAATGTTGTGGTTGGGTAGTTGGTCGGTCAACTTATGTGATGCTTCTTTTCTTATCGTAATCATGTGATTCATATCGAGTGTAAAGAACCAAATAAATGTTTTTTAATTATAGTATGTAATAATAGAAATCAAGATGAGTTAAGTTTTAAATGGTGGGTAGCATGATTATTATCTGGGTTTAATTTTTATAATGATATGTTGGTAGATGTTTCATGGTATAGAGATCTATTTGATTGTGATTTTGGATATTTCAATCTTTGTTAAATTATAAGTTTTATGTTAGGAGTTGGTTTGTGGGTTGTTGGTACTAGTTTAGGGGTTATAGTGATATTCAATCAGAGTTCAATCTTTTCGTTTGAGTAATCCTTACGAGTTACAGAGTTCTCTAAATCTAAGAAAGATAGCACTCAAATCATTTTAGTGTAGTTTTTTGGTTTTTTAAATGGATATTTTACATTGATTTGGTTAAACTCAATTATTTTATATTTTAATTAAAACAATAATATGATAAAAAATTAATTTCAATTATCAAATTATTATTTAATATATGTTTTTTTTAATCTCAAAAATATAATATGATATTTATAATTTATTTTTTTAGGTTATGATTTAGTTAGACAATATTTTTGGGAAATCAGTAATTGGTCGAGATTTCCTAGGCACCCTAGGCTCTAGCAAGAAACATATGACTTAGCAAGAAGTGAGACGCCTGGAGACACACTTACAAGGGGGTCCCACTCAAGGGGGGCATCTATTCTTGTAGCCTTATCCCAATGGGCCATAGTCTAGTAGGGGATCTGATCGTTTCATCAAACCACCTCAACCCTAATTAAACAATATCTTAATGTATAAAATTTATTTATTTGTAAGACAATGATTTGATTATTTAATTTATAAAACTATGCATACTCTACCTCGTCTAAATTCAAACTTGTAATGCATAGTTATAACCTTGAAAAAGGTCCAAACTTATGAGACAAAAATATTTTCCTAGGGTTTCATGGCGGCACTAGTTAGGGTTCAATCCTAGTTGCGAGTACAAACAACCCTTAGCTCCTCTACCCTCGTTTTACACCCTTGTCCCCAAGTTTCAACGACAGAGATTGCTACTAGCAGCACTTACATTTTTTGCTCAAAGATGGTGGTGTCTTCCCCAGTAATGGTTGCCACCTCCTCCCTTGGTGATCGCTCTAATTCAAATGTCATCCCTATGCATTTTATGGGAGCCTGCTACCCTCCTCCATATATAAAGCTCTATCTATCTATATTCTTCTTGTGAAAAATGTTGTCTCTAAGAAAACAAATATACAGACCCTCATGGAAAAGTGACACTTAAACCTACATGATGAGAGTAAGTTGATAAAGAGTTTTTTTCATTAATAAATAAATAATAAATCATTTATTTTTAAGGTCATCGTCAAGTGAGACACCAATTTGATGTATGAGACTCCTTTGTCCTAGTGATTTGACTAGTAAAGTCTTCTGAGGTATACATACCCTATCCTCCTCTAGATTTGAATTTATAACCTCTTAGAAAGAAACACATGTTCTTAACTATTAGACCCACATAAATTTTAAAGATAATGAAAAATCTATCATAATTCCAATCTTATATGCAGTGAAATTATACCAATTAACTCTAAATTATTAAAAAAATATAAATCGATTAACACTCTAACTAATTCAAAATCCCAAATCAATCAAGCCTCTCACTTCAGATATCGTTGGATTTAAATTGCTTAACATAACTCCAACTAGTCCGATCTAACCCACCAATCATCCAATGCTCAAAGGGACCCCGCTTCTCTCGTTGTCTTCGGACTTTGAACGAAAAAAATGAATAGTAACCGCCATCGGACTTTAAACGATAAAAGAGAATAAGAAGGTGTCGGTTGTTTTTGGCAATCCAAAGACTTGGAAACACCCACCATGCTTTGCAACTTGGGTTTGTTTGGATATGCCTTATCCTTAAGCTACTACTACATTCAACGGTCACAATTGGAGTATTTACGACTGGATATGAATTTGTTATATAAACGGGATAACATTCACAAACACGGAACTATCAAATCAAATTATTGTTGGAACTACATTCCTTTGACCTCATATAAATCTTGACCATGTAACTACCTACCATGATGGGTTGAAGATTACTCAATATTTTCAAGGTCGTTTAAGCGCGCCGGATTGCTATTTTGTTTTGTTTTAGTTGTTACACACTCCGTCCACCTTAGATTTCTTTCGATATCGACGATCTTCGTAGTTCCTTCACCTTTAAATCATTCTATGTTAATTATTTTAATTTTGGTTTTTATGTAAACGGAGGAAAGGTTTTCATTTTCAAAGAATTTTGTTTTTAGATATATTTAAATTGATGTATTTTGTTATTTTATTTTAATTTACATAATTGTTAAGTACATAATAAGTTAGCTTAATTAATAATATTAATGTTTTTATATTCATATTCATACGTGTTTTGTCCCAATTCCCTAAATAAAATGCACAAAGAAAGAACAAATCAAAATTTCCAGATTATAGAAAGAGATAGGACAAATGAAGTTTCTCTATATTCTATATAAATTATAGTATATGAAAAAACTATAAATATACATAAAACGTAAATAAAAATCACTCAAAACTTTTGAGCATTATCAAATTTCCATTTGATAAAGAGGATTGATTGTGAAACTCTAAACCCGCGAGGCACCCTTTCTGCTGTGAATTTTGCGTGGCGGGTGAGTTTTACATTGCGTTTGAANACGTAAATAAAAATCACTCAAAACTTTTGAGCATTATCAAATTTCCATTTGATAAAGAGGATTGATTGTGAAACTCTAAACCCGCGAGGCACCCTTTCTGCTGTGAATTTTGCGTGGCGGGTGAGTTTTACATTGCGTTTGAAGGACTCAAAATATTATTCGTTATGCAATACATTATAATTCCAAAACTGAATGGGGACCTTTGAATTAATAGTAACTGCCATTCTATAAGAGCTCCTCCGTAATCGCCATTTAAAAAAACCTAAAAAATGGTTAGCATGGTTGGAATTTGGATTGAGTGACATGTGCCAGCGGCATTCACCGAGTTGGATATTTGAATTTATTTCATATGTATTTTGGAATTACAAATTCTTCTAACGTTTAGTGAGTAACAGAGTAGTTAATAGGTGTTAATTGTGCCTGAGACTAAAAGTTTATGGGGTTCATTAAATGTTATAAATTTGATAAAAAGTATTTAAAGATGTTTAAACATACGATTTGCTAGATTGGTGGAAAATATACAACGATTGTAGACAAATTTTGACTTCATTGATTGTCGACATGTTTACAGGGAAACGAATAAAGAAGCGGACCAGAGGTCGAAATAAGGGATCAACTTGTCTCTGGGCCAATGGAAAATAATTGAGCAACATAATGAGCAGACAAATGAATTTTGGCACAGACCTTTTTTGAAACAAATCTCCAGATTTTGAACAGCACTTTGAAGAACAGGAACTTGTTTTTTATTGTTGAAATAATGTAAGTGCGAAGAGCATTCTTATTATTATTTTGTTATTGGATTAAATCCCCATTGTGGATTAATCATGTCATTATTATTACTGGATTAAATCCCCATTGTGGATTAATCATGACATTATTATTATTATTGTTATTGGATT
>SNQJ01S0185924.1:0-18669 GCA_010110895.2 Picea sitchensis | reverse complement strand
CCTTTGCAATTCGTTTTAGTTCTAGCATGCGTTTTGTGGGGCGCTGACAGATGTGTGTCATCCGCGTTTAATGTCTTTCCTTGTTCATGAATCTGACCATATGAGTGTTGGACTTCTTATCGTTGGGATTCGGTTCACCTCTGGCATTAACGATTTAAGATGGAATCCGATACAGTACTGGCGTTTCTGCCAAAGAAACTCAGACTATTATGTGCTTACCCTATTCATTTAATCCGACCGGCATGGCATGGGCGTTGGTTAATAAATTTCGAGCTGACTGATTTTGGCAACCTCTGGCTAAATCGTAAACTGGGACGAACTTGGCCGTCACGAATTTGTTTGGGCTTTCTGATTTTCGTTGGGTACTTGGCATTTCTGGAGTTGACTCGGCCCTTTTTTATTTCTGGCGCCTTAGACCAACTCGGCCATCTCAACAACTCACCCCGTTCTCACCCCTTTTGCTTTTTCTTTCTTTTAGCAAACGTCGTTCTTGACCGGCGAAAAAGCTGCAAAATTGGTCCGGAATGCATAGTAAGGTCAGAGTTTGGACGGTGAGATGATCTTTTAGCAAAACTTAAAGTAATCTCGCAGAAAACTGCAGAGTAAGTTAAAACTGCGGAGCATGCGGCATCTGAGAAAACTGCGGGAAAAAAAAATTATTTCTATCTGTCGAATGTATGAGCTTAGTGTTGTAATAAACCCTCGGCACTCTATAGCTATGTTAAACACCCCGTTTTGAATAAACTTAATTTCTGGAAAATGCAGAACTGACAATTTATCAGCAGATTTGGTGTGGTGATTGAAGTTGGACTGCATAAGTTTCATTTTAGTGTACACATAAAATGAATGGTTAAACTTATTAGATTTGCACTCTAGATATCTGAACATTTGTGTTAGCAGCTACAACTAGGTTCTTTCACAATTTAATTGGCATGCATTAACATGCAAACACGTTTAACTGACATGCAACAGTATGCATGAACATGCACAACAGAAAACATAAACTAAGATATAGATCAGCAACCTAACACACCAGAAAAGACTTCAAAAATAATATCTTAAGATAAGGCTGAACCATGAATGGAGTAAACACACAACACCGTGAGCTCCTGGTCAAATCTGCCATGCTCGAGACTAGGGTCGACTTCTTGAAGCTATTCCAATCATGAAAATGTGAAATTTAACTACATGAAGTTTATAAGCAGGTAGTGGATAAGACTCGAAGAGAAAAATGCATAACGCACTCTTCCGGTATTCTTCTTCTTGCGTGACATTACCACCATCTTTCAAGCTTTTTCCTTATTCTTTAAATACACGCAAATGCAAATGCAAAGTGCAGCCTCCTATATGCCTTGCAACCTCCAAGGCTGCCGAAACGTTATCGGCCAGAGAAAGAAGGAGACTTAGAAATGAACGGCGGGAAGAGGCCAAGAGTTTGAAGCCTTCATGGCGAGAAGAAGTGGAAACTATCCGCAGGAAAAGAAAAAGCCAGAAATCTGGATGGAGAGATGAACGGACAATTTGGCCGTCAAAGGAATCGGTCAGTGGATCTTTTCGTGCCTCGAAATTCGAGAGGAAGGCTTGTAGCGAGAATCTCCAAGGCAATTTCCTCAGGAGTTTCCGGTATCCGAATTTCAGAAAATCTTGCCAGGCAAAACCCAGTAAAGACGTCCCAAATCAATTGTACGGTCTCTTCCTCCAATAGATCTGACCCCCTGCGATGAGATTCAACATTGTCCTTGCCTCCACGAAAAAAGTGTATGGCCTGGTGCGCCCTCCTCTCTCACACGTGCAATCTATGGGAAGAATAAATCGACCTCTGAAATGGTCCAAGGATAGACCAAATCCTGTGCATGTACCACACTCTCGTCCAACTTTTATCGCAAGCAAATCGCCCTGCCAAACAATTCGACCTTCTCTAACATTTTGTTCTCTCTCCAAATCATTGCATGCCCAAACGACCAAGTCAAATCCGCTTCCAGTGAATGAGGAAGGAGAAATCCCTAATTTCCGAAGAGATCTATGGTTGATATCTTCTTGAAGTTTGTGATTTTTAATTATAGTCGTTATCCGAATTTTAAGATGGAGTGTTCTTATCCCAATAGTGCTTTTATTTATTCATTGGCAATTTAAATTCTAATATTATAGTTTGCCATTTTAAATTTAGGATGCATGTGGTCATTTTTCAAATTGGTGTTCCTCTAATTATGAAGGTATCTCTGCCTTGACATCCTTAATGAAGTGTCATTTTTAATTGTTGTCATTATTAATATGATAGTTGGTCAGTCCCAAATGTTTCCCTTGAAACATTGTCTTGTTAAATTTTAGAAATTAAGGATGGCCATTTTAAATTAAGATGTTATAGGGTTACTTCCAATTATGATGTAAATTGAATAACTTCAATGGATGTCACCTTAAATCTGATGTAATTTTACTTGTGGACATTCTTAATTAAGGGTGATGTAATTTTACTGGGTGGACATTCTTAATTAAGGGTGGCCTTGATCCTTACCTTTTGTAATGGGGGTAGGTTGTCATTTCCAAGTATTATCCTCTTAGCTATTGACAATTTAATGGGGTTCTTTTACACATTGCCCTTTTTAGAATTGTGTGATGGTATTGTCGATTATTGGTATATTGATGTTACTTAGTATGATGTTACTTGGGACCCTTCAAGGTGGAATTTAGATGTGACATTTAATTATTTCTATATAGGGTCCTTGTTAAAATATTGATATTTAAAAAGGGCCATTTAAATGTTATAATTGCTATATCTTGTCATTATAAATATAATGGTTATTGAATGTCAATATATTTCAATTTGATTTAACTAATGTAAAGGGAAAATAATAAGCTACCGATATCAAGGAATTTGAAATTAATTTAGTAATTATGAGTATTTTGGAAATAGGAATTTGTGTTGTTCTTACCTTATAATCAAGACGACAAGATTAGAGTTGAGCATTATGACCTTTTACCTTTTTCATGCTATTATGTCGGAAGGATGATGAGTTTATCTTCTTGTATAGTTAGCTTACAGTGTCTAGACCTTATTAAGACTTACATAGGAAAGCCGGTTTATAGATTAAATTACTGGAGTGGAGTAGTAAGGAAGTTGTTTAGATGGATTTATTGTGAACTTAGAGTTCATTGTCGAGGTCAACATCCTTGTGACTTATGCCCCAGTAAAAGGCGCATTTGATATTCTTATTTATATTTGGATTGGTTGAGATCAGTTTTACCTTGTCATGGTTACCATTGTTTAATATCCATGATCTTTAGTTTTAGTGAATACTCCTTATCAAGTATATTAAAGCCACCCGTTGAAGAGAACTTCTTCTAGTTTCCACTATCAGAATGTTCTATAAATTGCGTGTCCTAGAGTTGTTGACTAACCTTGTGCCTTTGTCCTAAGAGAATATTCCAAAGAATTCTAAGAATAGACAGAATTGATTGATTGTGACCAATGGAAATTGCTTTTGAGTCTTAATTGAGAATTTTTAGCATCGTTTTATTTGATATTTTCACTAATTGTCATGAATATTTAATATTGATCATGTCATAGTGAAGCTCTAACTTGAGCTCAATAGCATTTGCTCATATATCAGGAGTATAAATAGTATACCTTGTTGCTTGATTTGCATCGAGATTCTCTATCACGATGTTTCTATCAGGTTTGTAACTGTAGGTAACTCAACAATGTCTTTTTGTTATTTTCCTCTGCACATGTTCATCATCTTTTGGCCTTCCTTGTAGCTTGGGTCCTTCTAAGAAAGAAGTTGAATGGTACTATAAATTCCAATGTGATTAATAAGAATGTTCCATTATAAGGATTTATTTACCCTTATGTTATTAATGTTATGTTATAATGTATAAGGATTATTAATAAGGTAATAATGTTATGATATGATAACTAATAAGAATGTTCTGTTACAATGAGTTATTCCCCTTATGTTATAACGTATAGTGATTATCGAGAATGTTATAATGTTATGATATAATGATTTTTGAGAATATTATAATGATTGTCTAACCTTATCATTTTATCCGGATACTTATTAATTTAGTTGAGACATCCTAATGAAGGAGAGAGGATGTGACATAGCGAATTTAGATTCAAGTTATGCTTATAAAAATATATCATCTTCGTTATATATCATTAAGACATTTTATTAATTTGGGTGATATCTCAGGAAAGGAGAGTGGATGTGTTACAATGATTTAAGTTTAAGCCATGCTTATGTATTTGGCTTTCCATTGTGGGGGTTGGCAGTAAATACGTTCTGAGGTGGGTTACCTTGTTAATATTCCAGGTGGTCAGATGTGTGATTACCTTGTTGTTGAAGAAGGGTGCTTCTATTTTCATATTCTAGATGGTTGAATGATGATTATTGTACTATTGTGCAATTAGACTTGTCGTCACAATTTAATTTTCAGATTTTAGACTTGTGCGCAAAGGAATTATGTGATAATAAATGATGGATCCCAACATTTCCTTCATTAAAGAATTTATCAATGATTGTTGCAATAACAACCCTTGCACCACGTGCAGAGATTGAATGTAATAAGGTACCAGTAAAAAGATGATGATAGCTTGATTTGAGCTTTATTATTAAGGGTTATTTAAAGTTAAATGCATGATTTTCTTGGGGTGGTCAGGTTTACTTTGTCGCTAAATGTTGCGTTATGCCCTTAGGCCTATGGTCATACATTGGTTGTAGTTACTCATCGTGTGCCTTTAGAATCAGTATCCCTTACCAAGAATTGTACGTCGTTACCGATCAAATGAAAGGTCTGACGGTGAACTTGTTCTTACGGAAAGGAATGAAAGGCGACATGATCCTTTGGCTAGATGTCCCAAGTGTCAATAGGTAAAGGCTGAACATAGACGAGGCGGATTACTTCTAGCCACCGCGCCATTCAAAGTCGAAGTAGAGTCATTTTGATGGATTTCAATTGTTGGATTACCCAGCGGCGACAGGGAGACTACATGACTAGATTTTGTAGTAGTAGACACTCTACCAAAGAGTGCTCACTTTATTCCGATGCGTGCGATGTCGAGGCACCTGACATAGTGAGGGTTTGCATCAATGAGATTGTGAGGCTGCATGGCGTGCCTAAAGAAGATTATATCCGATCGAGGATACGGTGTTTACTAGGCGACGATTTTGGACTAGTTTTCAGAGGCCTTGGGAACTCAACTAAACAATCTTCATTATCCACCTACAAGAGGTATGAGACCGGTGATATGAACAAACCTTAAGAACATGTGCACATGTCCGTGATAGACGGAAGCATGGAGAATCGCCTCTAGTAGAGTTCACTTATAACAGCAGTTACCAAAGAACCATTAAGATGGCGTTTTTCGAGTTTCTTTGTAGGCGTAGGTATGAACCCTTGAGTTGGGAATCGACTTGAGATAGAGTCACAGTGGGACCGAGGCGATCAAGAAATGGAAGAAGCGATTACCAACCATAATACCAGAAGATAAATGAAAGTAGGATCGGCGAAGAGTTATGGCGATGCGCGCGGAAGTGGAATATGAATTCTGAGGAATTAGAAGCGTCGAGTCTTCTTCGCGGGTTAAACGCATAAAAATTGATCAAGTTCGGAAAAGAAGATACTATCTCCTACAATATTGGGGAAAGGAGAGGCCCATGACCTAATGACTATCCTTGCTTGATTCTTTGAGACGTATGCACGATGTTTTCATGTATATGTTCTGAGACATTAGCATTAGTGATCCGACACCCATGATTTGACGTGAGTTCCTTGCATGTATCCGGACGAGGAAGCTCCGCATTTGAGCGGTCGCATTTTAGATTAGATGCGTTCCGTACGATTCGATGTCGAGCGATAGATCAGAGTCAAAGGTCGATGGAGACGTTATAGTCCCGCTACTCGACACAGGAGAGACACTGTGATATGCGTCAACAACTACATTTTGTTGGATAAGAATGGAGCTTATGATATTGTGGTATTTATGATCTTATGATACATTTATTTTAGTATACTGTGAAAATTTGGAATGAAGTTTAGACCAAGAGAGGTTGTATGTAACATCCAGCTCTAAGCCTTATTGACAAAACTTATTCTTTGAGGACACTTTCTTGCAAGTGATACGGATTTTATGATGATGAACCATAACCTTGATGATGATGCGTCATGATTGATGACAAGATGTTTTACTATTGCTATCTACATGTGCTATTGACTCAGTTATACTAAGTGTGAAAAGTTTTGGACCTTGATGATGCAGAAGCATCGGTGGAACTCCAGCATGGACTCGGATGAGTCGAAGTGGAGCTATTTGATTGTTTTCATTCTGATGATATTGTGGTTTTATTGATATGCTATTGATTTCATGATATATTTGTTGACATGATCGACATGATGGTTGATGATGCAAAATGACGATAGCTTGCCGACCAAAACCACATATGGAGTCAAGGGGCCACAAACGATTTCCAAAGAGATTGAGGGAGAGATGTGACAACGACCTGACCCTATGCCTCAGCAAGTGGCACCGGTATGGGTTAACGTTACCTAGTTACGAGAGGACCCGCGATGTAAACGAGCTGACTGCGTTTCATCGCTTCACGATTGGCTAAGGTTATACGATTACCCTAGTTTGAGGGTTCCGCGATGCCGTGAGACGAGCTGCGACGGTCTCTCGCGTGATGATTCTAAGAAGCCCTTGATAATGAGGCCTTATTCCTTAAAGCCCTTAGTCTCCCCACAAGTTCACCTGGAGGATTATTGAATCCAGGGGTTATTGATATCTACCAATCCGTCAAGCGTGAGTGGCATCCTTGGAGTACCTGGTGCGTCTTGAAAGACACGTCGCACAAAAGAATTGCAAGCAATTGGCACCTTGGAGCGTGGTGCATCACAGAAGAACACGTAAACGGATGAGATGAAGAAAAGCCAAGTCGGCTAAAGACGTGCGGCCAATAAATTCTTAGAATGAATGCCTAATTAAAATGTAAGCCACTGTTCGGACCAAGAGCCTAAATTTAAAAAACATCTCTTGGTTAAATGTGACAAGCCCTAAGAGAAAGGGTTTTACCAAAATAAACCTAGGAAGTAAAGCTAAAAATCCTCCTGGGTGTTAATTAAATTCTTATGGTGAAAGGGGATAAAATGAAGAAATTTAATTAAGTGAACCCTTGTTGATAAAGGAATAAAATTTTAAAGTGGGGAAGTATTAAAGGATAGAAATTTTTGAATATATTTATATAATAAAAATAAAAAAAAAAAAAAAAATCAAAACAAAAATAAAATAATAATAGAGAGGAATAAAAAAAATAGAAAGGAGGATACTAATTTAAGGAGTAATCTAAGGAGTAACTTAAAGAATGATTTAGAGGGTGATTAAGGGTAAAATTAAGTGAATTAAAGGAATGATTCGGGGAGTAATTCAAAGGCAAGTCAGGAGGAGTTTAAAGTGATTTTTTGAGGAAGTGAGGGAATCGAGTCTTTTAATTATTAAAGAAATTAAATTGGAGGCTTGAGGCATGTGTGACACTTGGACAGTGGGGCTAGTAAGAAGGTTGACATTTAAAATTAATAAATTAATGATTTGGGGTTTTAGTTGACTCTCAAAATTGCTATAAAAGAAAAGGGGAAAGGAAGGAAGAAAGGGAGGACGGTTAGTGTAATGTTATGCTGCCGAATTTTGGTTTGACGGATTGTCTTGTGAGGATTTTGGTGTAAGCTCAGCTTTGTTGGGTGGTAGCTCGGCCGTTGGGAACTTCTTGAGGCATTATTTTATCTCACAGTGCTTGTGGTGGCCCCTTTGCGGCTCGGGGGCTAAGGGGAAGAGTACCCCTAGCGTTTAATTTGGGAGGGTACCGATTGAGCTTTCTTTAATTAAATCTTGAAGCTGACAGATGAGGAAGCCAAGGAGCAATACGAGGGACGTCTCCGAAGCGGGCTTGTGGCTAAGGTATGATTTTACTTTGGTAATTCAATGTTATTGATGTTGAATTTGTGGACTTGTTTAAGCGTTTCATATTGACAGAATTATTATTGTTATTGGTGATATTATGATGAGGTTGTTGGGCATTATATTTTGCAAATTCGTTCAGCCAGGATATTGTAGAGTTTGTTTATATTGTGATCATGTGCATAGATTCACGATGTCATGTTTTTTGCATTGATATGAATGATGTGATATTGTAAATTTCTTATTGTTAAAAAAAAAAAAAATGTCTATTATTCCGGCTGTTTAGAGAGGCGTAACTTGAAGAGTGCGTTACAAAGATGATGGCCGCTTTTTATGGGGAAAAGATCATGGGGAATTGTAAAAATGGGTTATCTCTCTTGAGGCAGGAAGATTGGACCACTCTGCGAATGATAGAGTAGTTAAGAAGGAATCTTGAAGGAAGAATGCTCAAGCTTTTATTTCATATTCATTGCTCTTGATAAAATATTGTTTCCAAGAATTAGGAGTGCCAAACCGGCAACTTATCTGCACGGAAGGCTCTAGAAAATGTAAGTGATTATTGTGTGAGTAAAGGAAGCGTGGTCAATAGATGGCTAGTCTTCGGAAATTGTGGTTAAAGAGGTTTTGATTAAAAGTAATGTTGAGGTCTCTAACGCAAAGGTGTGGAACCATGTTGCAATAATTATTGAAGAAAGTAAGGATTTGTCTACTCTTCAGTTTGATCACCTAGTTGGGTCTCTTATGTCTCATGAAAAAAATATTGATAGATTCATTTGAAGAAAGTGGCAAGAAAGATTTTTCTTCAAAATTACAAATTACAAAGAACGAAGATGCCAACACTAGAACCAAAAGAAACCAAAGCCAAGGTGAGGTCAAAATCAGAATTATCCAAGATGAAGAGGCGGTTCAAGAGGAAGAGGTAGAGGCATATTTGATAAAATAAATATCTAGTGTTATTATTGTAAAAGGTATGGTCACTTTGAAAGGGGGATTGGGATAAGAAAAACCAACCCTAGTCCTAAGATAAGAGACTATTAGAATGATGATTTCATTAGTAGCTCATAAGAAATGGAGCATTCATGACATGGATGTGAAAAGTGTCTTCTTGAATGGGTACTTAGAAGAAGTGTTTTATTGGAACAACCACAAGGTTTTGAAGTGCAAGGAAATAACATCAAGTATACAAGTTGAAGAAGGCTTTGGTTGAGGCCATACAAAGCCTCAACCAAGCACCAAGAACATGGTATGCCGGTATTAATGGATATTTTCCCGAGGAAGTGGCTTCAATAGAAGAAAAAGAAGGAAGTAGAACTATCTTATATAAAGACTCAGAACAACTTGCAGACATTTTCAATAAGGAAGTTGCTAAAGTCCAATTTTTGAAACTTAGAGATCAGATTGTGAGCCCTTTGAAATGATGCAGTCAATCAATCCATTATGCAGTCTTGTCAATCATACATGATGCAATCCATCAATGGAGTTGATTTTTCTTTTTTATATGCATTAGTATTCAAATACCGTTAATACAAGAGCTAAATAATGCATCCGCAAAATGCATGAGTAGTTTTTCTAAATCGAATTGTTGTAAGCATTCAATTAGGAGTTGTTTGTTCTATGAGGCTTATGTATTGTTAAAAAGATCAAGGTGGATCACAGTGAACACAACCTTTTGTGCAATTAATTCTTTCTTCTTTATGATATTGTGATTAATCGTTTAGTATTTAGTATATTGTTATACTATTTCATGAATGATTATCTAATCCATAGATAGGCTTGCATAGATCCTTCATTTTCTACTCTAACCAATGCCCAGATCCCCTCCCATATAGCTTTAGATTATTTTCGTAATATACATAATATAAATGAAATCGGAAATTATATCCACTGGCCCACTCAAAGTTTTCTGAAAAAGACCAAACAATATAACTTTGGACATCAGCGCCTTCCGTGTAAAAAAAAGTTGCAAACCCTAGTCAATACCCTTAATCTATCCATGGCTCGTGAACATTCTACCCCATGTGTGACGCATGGCTATCATAAAGAAAAGAAGATGGTTATGAAACTCATTACAAGTGCACATGCAATGTTTACTATCATGCTCAACCGAGCCTTTTTGGCATGTTAGCACCAGCTCTTTTCCTACTTTCGTTGAAACTCCCAGGCTAAGCTACGAAGGAGAGATATAAAGGATTTATGTGGTTTGAATGAGAGTTCCTATGGCTGTCATTGTTGCCTTTGGATTTGGATCTAACAAAAGCTCACAAATATTTATCATAATTTCATACCACCACCATCTCAAGAACACAAATGCATAGCTAGGAAGAGACAAACTTTGAAGCCATCTCCACCCTTTAAGACATTCTTTGGATTTGGATCTAACAAAAATCTCACAAAGAATTATCATAATTTCGTACCACCACCATCCCAAGCACAAAAATGCATAGCTAGGAAGTAGTATAACAATATACTAACAATATCTATTTAAAAAATTATATATCAAAACATTTGAACTCTTTTATATTGTATATTTGAACTCTTCAGCTATTATTTCATCACAATAACATAGTTGATTCAACTATGTTTTCTCACATTTGCAATGATAATAAACTATATTTTCTCACATTTACAATGAAAATATCTAAATATTGTTTATTCAATATAAAATTATCACATAAATAAATTCTTCTATTAAGCATTTGAAGCATCATAGCTCATATTAGTTGAGCTCTAGTAAATTAGATCATTTTCAAATAATTATTTTTATCATTATTCCTAACATTTAACTTATCCAAAAGTAACGTTTAACTTATCAAAATAAATTATTTTATCAAACATTTACTTTATCATGAATCAATATTAATTAAAATTGAGATATCATAATTTTATAAAACTATTTTATTATCAATTAATATTAATTAAAATTGTGATATCATAACTCTATAAAACTATATAATTAGGTAAAATTTATATTGTTGAACTTGCTAGACCCTTTGATTATATATAATTAAAACATTACGTAATATTTATAAACATATTATATATTTTATTATTTATTAATTAATAAATAATATTGATCGCTTGCGAACATTCTATGTAAATCTGTCCATTGCTCCCGAACATTCTATCACATGGCGCATGGCTACCGTAAATAAGATGGTTATGAAACTCATTACAACTTCACATACAATGCTTACAATCATAGTCAATCTCGTTTCCTACTCAATCATACAATGCTTAGCCTTTTTTTGGCTTGTTAGCACCAAGCTCGTTTCCTGCTCTTGTTGAAACTCCTAGGCTTAGGGTGCTTACTATCATGCTCAACTGAGCCTTTTTTGGCATGTTAGCACCAAGCTCGTTTCCTACTCTCGTTGAAACTCCAAAGCTAAGGGACGAAGGAAAGATATAAAGGAGAGATGTGGTTTTGAATAGAATTCCCATGGTTGCCATGTTTTCTTTGGATTTAACAAGAATTATCACCATTCCACACCACCATTCCAAGCACACAAATGCACAGGGAAGAGACAAACTCAGAAGTGGCCTCCACGCTTCTAGGCATTCTTCTGATGGCATTTGAGGATTTCTTGTACGCACCCGATAAATAAATGTGATTCTTTTGATGGCATTTGGAGGATTTCTTGTACCCACCTGATAAATAAAGGTAACATATCAATTCCAATACCATATTGAAATTTGTAACTGCAGCCAAAGCGACGCCCCGGGACCTCCTATTGAAAATTGAGTGGAAGATGAAAAAAAAGAGCAATAGTTATAGACCATGGTAGTGGCTGTGTAATGTTCTGAGTTTTCAGTTAAATCCTGAGGAGGATGAAACAGCCCATCGGAACCCCATATTTAGACCACACAACTAAAGAAAATTGAAAATTGAGTGGAACATAAAAAAAAGAGCAATCCCGGTAGAACATAGTAGCGGTTGTGTAATGTTCTGAGTTCTCAGGTAAATCCTGAGATGATGAAGGAAGACTTGCATTATTAGATAAGGCACGGAGCAGACAATGTAAGAGTTTGCCAGGCTAATAATGCTTTTGTCCTGGCTGCACAGTAGAAGAATTGGCTCCATATTACACATCCTCATCCTTCTTTGCACGATAGTTCCCATTGGAATTATGTGATGTAATATGGAGCCAATTCTTCTACTGTGTGGCCGGGAAAAAAACATCACTAGCCTGGTAAGCATTTACATTGTCTTCTCCTTGCCTGATCTAATAACGCAAGCTTTCCTTCATCCTCTCAGGATTTACATGAGAACTCAAAACATTACACCACAGTTACCTTGGTGTACAACAATTGCTTTTTTCATGTTCCACTCAATTTTCTCTTAGTTCTGTATGTAAATATGGGGTTCCCGGGGGTCTCTCTCACTGCAGTGTGTACAAATTTCAATATGGTATTGGCATTGATATGCTACCTTTATTTATCGGGTGTGTACAACAAATCCTGGAAAATGTCATGAAAAGAAAAGAATGTCTCAAAGGGTGAGATCGCTTCTATGTTTGTCTCTTTCTAGCTATGCATTTGTGTGCTTGGGATGGTGGTGGTATGAAGTTATGATAATTCTTTGTGAGCTTTGTTAGATCCAAATCCAAAGAATGTCTCAAAGGGTGGAGATCGCTTCTATGTTTGTCTCTTTCTAGCTATGCATTTATGTGCTTGGGATGGTGGTGGTAATGAAGTATGATAATTTTTTGTGAGCTTTTGTTAGATCCAAATCCAAAGGAAACAGTGGCAGCCATGGGAACTCTCATTAGACCTAGGTGATATGGGATATAATGTCTTTTAGAATACCCAAATAACAAATTTATAGGGGATAAGTGGTTATGCCAACTCAAATTTAAAAAGATGAATGGTGAGTTAATCTTCACTTGGTCATAAAGTAGTTAAAATAACCTTAAAAATTAATGATAGATTTATTAGACCTAGGTGAAATGGGATATGCTCTCTTTCAAATGCCCAATTAACCAATTTTAAGGGGATAAGTGGTTATGCCAACTCAAATTTAAATAAGGGAATGTTGAGTTAATCTTGCCTTGGTCATAAAGTAGTTAAAATAACTTTGAATTTATTAGACCTAGATGACATGGGATATGGTGATCTTAGCTTGTCATAAAGTAGTTAAAATAACAAAAAAATTAAAACCATTAATGATAGATTTATTATTCACTATCTATAAACCCATTGTATAGAATAACCAAACAATAGTCACTATTTTAATAGCTTCATCCCAACTAGCTAAAATATTAATGAAGATTTTAAAAACTAAATCACTCAAAAATCCTTCGTGTTCATAACCAATTTAAAATCATAATGATAGGATTGTGAAACCTAAAGATAAATGTTTAAAAGGACAACAAAGCTATGATAAAAACCATTTGAGTAATCCATTACAATGGCATAAACACGAGGACACATAATATTACTATTAATAGGCACCAAAATCATTATGTAACTTGACAAATCTTTATGTAATTTGACATTCTTATTGATACTAAAATGACAATGATAATCATCATAATAAAAACCAGTACACGATAATAGTAGATTTAATATTAATAGGCACCAAAATCATTATGTAACTTGACATTCTTATGGATATTAAAATGATAATGATAATCACTATAAAAGAGCCAATACATTATAATAGTGAATTATAATGTTGATATTTATTGTTTTTAAGATTAATAAGATTTATGGACTCCATTAAAAATAGGGATTTACTTATTAATTATTCCCTCTCTAGGAAAACGAGCCTGCTCCAAGGCATTTTTAGAGGAAATAATGCTCAAGGGCCGTTAGGGAAGGGACATGTCTCATTAGCACTTAGTTTGGGTATTTCAATCTACCTCTTCAACATGTTTCTTAATTTATCAATCAAAACCGTTTGAAAGAAAAACCAAGTCCTTCTCTTTTTGATAAAGGGTAATTGAGTAAGAATATCTCACTCACACTTAATTTTTTCTTGGCTTAAGGAAGGAAGGTAAGCATATCTATTTTATTGATATGAGCGGGTATCTGTATGTGATAACTATTTTATTGATAAATATGATACATTAATGGATTGATTTGATACATCAATGGATTGATACAAAAGAAGATAATTCACGCACCTTAATTGGAATAATGGAGGACATGATAATCTATAAATCCATAATATGTCTATGATGAAAGAAAGTAATAAGATAACAAACCTCGTCACTGTAACCAAGTTCATCTACAAAGCATCCATAAGGTTAGTTGTATGAGGCAATATACTAGGAAATCCCATTAATGAAGAACTTATAATGAATGATATCTTAGCATGGTTTTCCCCTAGATGGAGGGAGGGATAAACATTTGGTATTTATCTTATAGTTGGTCTCGATCCTCAACATAATGTCTGAATAATGAATAGTACCACTTTTTTCATTCTAGACTAGAAATTTACAAAGTTGTAAGGGAAAGAGATAAGTTATTATGGCTTTTAAACTTGGGTTCTTTAGAAAATGAAATGTTAATCACTACTAAAAATGACCATCATATTATAATAAAATTCTATAATCAACTATAAAAGATTTTATAAATTACTTATAATTCTAATAATCAACTGTAATCAACTATAATCAACTATGATCAATGAAAACTCCATTTTAATAATCAACTATAATTCAATAATTCTATTGAATTATAATCAACTGTAATCAACTATAATCAACTATGATCCAATAAAGATTATAATCAACTATAATCAACTATGATCGAATGAAAACTCCATTTAATACGAACCACAAACACCAATCACAGTAAAATATTAATAACAAAACATACACAATATGTTAGATTGAATCATGAATTGATATTTGTTTGAAGTTGATTAATTTACGTAGAGTCCCAACCAATAAATAAATAATAATTTCCCAGCAAATGGAGATTAGGGCAGTTATTTACTGACTACTTATTTAGCTTACATGTTACATTAGTGCGGGCATCCAGAATACAGTTAGTGTGCCGGGAATTTGGTGAAGCAGGATTGTTGGAAGCAAACTGTGTTGAATATCAATTATAATCAATAAAATCAAATGAGTCTGCTAAATCTTTAGCCTCTTCACTGCTAAATCGTGGTAAACGTGCTCCAACCAACCTTCTCATAGAGTCAGGGTATTTCCCCGACGTCAGTGGATCTAAGAACCTGTACTGCGGCAATATACAGTTTACAACTGGAGAAAATAAGAGAATAAGGTTTCAAAACTAATCAACAATTACCATGCTCACTGAGAGATTTCTTATTTGGCTTAGCTTTTCTTATGTGGCTGAGGAACAAGCATTTTAAAGTTTTTATTTTTTCTAAGATTGTGTCTAAATTTAAAAATAAAGTTATTTACAAAAATCACAAATTTACAATACTCAGTGCTTAGATCATGTTAAAAACACTTCATTTAAAATATGTACTTAAACACTGATATATACCTACATAAAAGACAATTACATAGAAATGGGCGTAAAAAAAAAGTAATGACCATTTTATACCACCCTATTCTGAAGGCAATTGTTCTCTGGGTAGCCTGTTGATCAAGCATAGACGTATTTGAATATGCACCATCCAGTTCATTACTTTTCTGCTTTCTCTGCATTTTGTTTTCTAGAGTTATTGAAGAAAGTTTTTTGTTGACTTCTTATTATGTTGCGTCTCTGTCTTTATTAAAACAGAATATTAATCTTTTTACTTGAAACAGAGTTTGGGAAATTTATTGGGTAATTATTTTTATTTGGAGGATGTGATGTTTGGGGTAAATTAGATTTTTGTCAAAAATCCAGCTTTTTTGAATAATTTCTTCATTTAAAAATTCCCAATATGTCACTTGTTGGAATTGAATCTCTACACCGTCATTCAAACTAACTAAACCCAATTAACAAAATAAAACAAAATCTTACATAATATTTACTCCTATATATTTTTAATATTTACTCCTATATATTTTTACAGCCAAATTATTTGAAAAAAACTATATTATAAGCGACAATGCAAAGCTCTGTTGTAAAATTTATGGCTATACATTTACCGAATGCAGGTGAACAGCGGCCCTGCGTGAACCCCTTTATCCCACCCAAATCCTAGCCAAATAATGAAAAGATAAATGGTTAGTTTATAGTTTGCCAATACTTGACATGGTCTCCAAAAGCTCAAAAACACTCTTCAACTAAGAAACCAAAGTCTTCCCTGAAAGAAGGATCAATATCAGAAGCATGTGTCTCGATGTTCTAGAAGACTTGAAAAAAGCTATCAGTAGAAACCATTCGAGTAATGTATTACAATGGCATAAACATGAGGACAACATAATATTAGTAATAATAGGCACCAAAATCATTATGTAACTTGACCAAATCATTGTATAATTTGACAGAAATCGTATATAACTTTATAACATATATTATAATAATTAAATGATAATGATAACCATCATAATAAAAGCTACTACATGATAATAGTGGATTTCATATTGATAATAGTGGATTTAATATTAATAGGCACCAAAATCATCATGTAACTTGACATTCTTATGGATATTAAAAACAATAATGTGTATCTATAAAAAGAGACAATACATAGAATGAAATTGAATTATAATGTTGATATTTGAAATTTTTTAAGATTAATAAGGTTTATGGACTCCATTAGAAATAGGGTTTTACTTATTAATTATTCCCTCTTTAGGGAAACGTGAACATCACTTGAAGACATTTTAAAAGAAATAATGCTCAAAGACCCTTAGGAAGAAGTGCTTATCATTAGCACCTAGTTTTAAGATTGTTTCCAATCTGCACCTCTTAAGCATGTTTCCCTAATTGTCAATCAACAACCCTTTTAAAAGAAAAAAAACAACTCCTTCTCTTATTTGATAAGATGAATTGAGTAATAGCCATCTCCCTTCACACTTAATTTTCTTGACAGGAAGGAAGGGTAAACATATCTATGTTATTGATATGAACAGGTATCTGTATGTGATAACGTAATAACTGCTTCACCCTGACATAAATTGTAACTATTTATTGAAATAAATATATTGTATTGATACATTAATTGATTGATAGAGAAGAAGATAATTCATGCACCTTAATGTGAATAAGGGAAGACACGATAATCTATAAATCCATTATATGTCTATGATGAAAGAAGGTAATAAGATAACAGACCCCTAACCTTATGGATTCTTTGTAGATGAACTTGTAACCAAGTTCATCTACAAAGAATCCATAAGGTTACGGGTATGAGGCAATATACTAGGAAATCCCATTAATGAAGAACTTATAATGAATGATATCTTAGCATGGTTTTCCACTACATGGATGGAGGGATAAACATTTGAGGTATTTATCCCTATAGTTGGTGTCGATCCTCAGCATAATGTATGAATAATGAGTAGTGCCACTATTCTCATTCTAGACGAGTTATTTACAAAGTTGTAAGGGAAAGAGATAGGTAGGACCAATACAAGGATAAATATGGGTGATCAAATCTACCCATAGTGAATGTGTAAAGGCCTTATGTGACAAAGGAGAGACATAAATTGTCATGATAAGGATAATAATAAGTTATTTTATAATAATGTTGATATTCATTGTTTTTAAGATTAATAAGATTGATAGAATCAACAAAGAGAACTAAACAAATTTTAAAATTTCATTTCTATTTTTAAAGATAGTGGAAATATTAACACAAGGTTTTATTAAGATTATGGTATAATCAAGAGATTTTGAAATATCCATAATGTTAATGCAATAAAAAAAGAATTGACTAATTATTATTTAGAATGTCATTTTATATTGAAAATGGTGAAAATGAAGGACTAAGTTCATTGAGATTTATGTATAAATAGGAAATTCTTGAATAACTAGGGTATGACCAAGATTTATACGGAGGGTTTTGGATTCCTAATGAACTCTTAGACACATGATCTAAGTCAACTAGAAAAAAATAGAAATTTTCTATTGGAAAAATAAAAGTATTAGAAAATAAAAACCAATATAAAATTCTTCCATTATTTTTCAAATTCTAGAAAAAATATCAATTCAGTTTGAAAAATAACCAAAGATGATGTCTCCTTTACTGAAAATTTCTTTGATATTGGGATTCAAAAGGTCAAACACTTTCAAATATTTTTTAAAAGAAAACCAAGCCACCATCAGTACTATTCTCCATATTTCTTTCTTTTTTTCCACCATTTATATATCCCAAAGACATTCAGAAATTACACAAGAAGCGATAAAAGAGAAATTACTCAAAACCCTTCACATATTTAAGAACGATAATATCTCTAGAGAAGATGGTATCCCATTTGAATTTTTTCTTAGTTGTTATGACTTCATAGAAGAAGATCTACAAAGGTTAGTGGAGGCATTAAGACAATTTGGGAGATTATTGCTTAAAAAGATTTCATTTTATCATGAGGAATGTGAGACCATGTTACGCTACCAAATACATGGAATTGGCTTAAATATGGCTTAATTTTATTCCATTCTTCTTCCAATGTTGCATGTTTTTTAGAGCCTTTGTTGGAGTGAGATTTTCTATTTAATTTGAACAATTGATGGCTTCCACCCAATAATGAAGACTTAATCTCTTAGAATGGATCATTTAATTAGCCATTTATTTTAATGTGTGATTCTTTCAATCAACAACACCATTTTGTTTTTGTGTATGTGGAATAATGTGTTGCATTCAATTCCCTATG
>SNQJ01S0185923.1:0-18669 GCA_010110895.2 Picea sitchensis | reverse complement strand
AGACTCTTATCCCATGTGCAGGGGTTCTTGGAATTGTACATGTGCAGGATATGCACTATCATCTGATTGACGACCTTAGTTTTTCCATCTGTCTGGGGGTGGAAGGTAGTGGACTTGGTGATATTGGTGTCCAGCAGTGACCAGAGGCTCGACCAAAATGTGTTGAGGAACTGATAGTCCTGAACCAAGAAAATGGTTTGTGGGATTCCAAAATGTACCTAGACTCATTCAAACAAGATCTTGGAAATGGCCTCTATGGTGATGCTCTTCTTGCATGCAACCAGGATCGTGATCTTGGAAAAGAGATCAAAAACCACAAAGACACAGTCATTTCCCCTCTTGGTGGATGAAAGACCAAACATGTAGTCCATTGAGATGGATTCCGATGGTCTATCAACATTAGGTAGGGGGGTCTACAGGCCCTATTTCTTAGTGGTCAGTTTGGAAACAACGCATGCAGTTCAAGAACTAATATACTTGCCGACATCCTGTCAAAGTTTAAGCCAGTAGAAATGTTTCTGCAACACTGCCACTCTATTTTCTATGCTGAAGTGTCTTGCCACCTGACTATAGTGGGCTTCCAAAATAATATTCACTCCCTCACTTGATGGAATGCAGAGATGGCCCATTCGACACAAAAGCTCGTCCTGAAGATGGAAATTAGCGACAACTGAGTTTTTGCCCAACATCTGGTATGTGGTGGCGAATTCAGGGTTTGTCTCATAGAGGTTGGGCCATCCATAGGTCTCATGGATGAAATATTCTAGAACCATGGTGATTGTCGTGACTACAGGTCAGCTGAGGAAATCAGTGAATCGATTGGTACTACCTATTTTATACTTGATGTTGAGGTGGAACTCTTGCAAGTATGTGGACCACTTCTGGTGGAAGACATTCTACAATTTACCTTGTGTCTACATGAAATTCACTAGTTTATCATCTATGTGGATGATTGTATCCTTCCCTAGAATGTAATGTCTCCACTGGCGGTAGGCTTGCACAATGGAGTACATTTATTTTTCATAATTCGGGTACTTACAGATAGCATCTGATAGTGTCTCACTATGATAGGACATGGGGTGATTGTGCTGAGTGAGAACTGTGCCCACAACATATTCTAAAGCATTTGTCTCAATCTCAAAGGGTTTTTGTAGGTCCAGTAATGAAAGTATTGGGGCTGAGCACAAGCATTGCTTTAAACAATCGAAAGATTTTTGTTGGGACAAACCCCACACAAATTTTTCCTTACCACCACCCCTGGTTACTTGGCTGAGGGCCCATGCAATATGGGAGAATCCCAACACAAACCTGGGATAGAAATTGGCAAGGTCTAAGAAGCTCTAAATTTTAGTGAGTGTGGTTGGGGCTGGCCAGTCACGAATGACCTGGATCTTGGCTGGATCCACATGCACACCATGATGATCCATGATGTATTCTAGGTACTAGACCCTTTCCATGCTAAAGGAGCATTTTTCCAATTTGGCATATAGCTTGTGTTACCATAAGGTGTGCATAACCTACTGAATATGCTGCAAGTGTTTCTCCCAAGTCTTGTTGTAGATGAGGATGACATCCAGATACACCACTACAAAAGTATTGGTGAAATATCACAAGATATAGTCCATCGTTCTCATGAAATTTTTTGGATCATTTGTCAAACCAAAGTACATGAACAACCATTCAAAAAGACCTTATGTTTACTTGAAGGCGATCTTCCATACATATTTTTGTTCTATGGGAACTTGGTGGTAGCTAGAATGAAAATCAATATTACCGAAGTATTTTCCCCCCTTGAGCTGATCAAGCAGATCGTCAATTCTAGGAATCGGGTATCGTTTCCTTACTGTGATTTTATTTAGGGCCTGATAATCAATGGAGATTCGCTAGGTCCCATCTTTCTTTTTCACCAGCACGATTGGACTCCCATAAGGCGATGAGTTGGGATGGATGTGCCCCTTGTGGAGAATTTCTTGGATCTTTCACTTGATCTCCTCATTCTATAACAGAGAGCGACAGTAGATTGGTCCATTGGGTAGTGATGCGTCAGGGGTCATATCTATGGGATGATTGACCTGACAGTGTAGAGGTACCCCGATAGGTGAGGAGAAGATATATTTGTATTCTTCCACGACATTGTCCACTTGCTTCTGTTGTGTGGAGAGGTCGGCCACATAGGCCTTGGATGTGGCTACAATCTTTGGCTCACTATGAGAACGAATCATGAAGAATAAAAACTTTCTGGTTTGAGAGATGACCTTCTTTCATTACTTGGAAGAGATCAAGGAAATATCACTAGGTGGGACTGCCTTGGGTATCCTGTATAATTTCATGTTCAAAGTAATAATAACATTGTGAGGCATACACTCATATACAACATGAAGTTTCCATAAATAAGGTTGGCCCAAAAGAACATTACAAACTTTGAGAGGAGAAACATCACACAATACCTCATCTTTGAAAGGTTTGATGTTGTATGACAAGTGCCATTGTTGGCTGATGTGGAGATCGCTTCCTTGGTGGATCCATCCAATTGTGTAGGGATGCGGGTGCGATGTTGTTAGCAGGGCTAGCTTCTTGAAAACCTATTTTGAGATGATTTTCTTCTGGCTACCTCTATCAATGATAAAGTGCAGCATGGTGTCTTTTACCCACATCTGTGAATTAAAGAGGCACTCACCTTCTTCTGGATCCTCTGGTTCACCGGGCTGGATCTTGGTGGTAGAAACATTGGCACTGGGTTCCGCATAAGTGATCTATCTCCCCATTTTTGGTTCCGACTCAGAGTCAGAACCTGCATTTGATTCAAATTCTTTCACCTTAGCCACCAATGATTGCTTGGAGCAGCAATCAGAAGTTTTATGCCAAGGGATATTATGGAAGTCCCACCACTTCCCGGTGTCTTTCTTTGTATTTATGGTGTCTTTCTTTGCTTGTGGCCTATATTGGAGGTCCTGAGGTTTTTCGTATTTTCTCTATCCTTTTTTATATGGGTTGGGGATTCCTTTTACTTTCTTATGATGTGAGGCGTTCCCAGGCCCAAATTTTCGCATCCTTTTTTAAGATTTTGCTCGATTTTGACAACATATCGATAGGTCTCTCCCAAGGATGAGATGTCCAAAAACTCCATTTTGTCCTAGATGTATCTATGTAGACCATTTCTATACTTAAGCACCATATGCCACTTATAATATTTGATACCCATCTTGGTGCGTAAGGTATGGAAGATATTTGTGAACTTTGGCACTGCTTGGTCTCTTTCCTGTCACAGTGTGGTCCATTTTGTAAACAGGTTGTCATAACTTCCGACATGGTAGTATTGTTCCTTGATAGTGTCCCTAAAGGACTCCTAGGTGACCGTGACTATAAATAATGAGGGTTCCTCTGTTTCCTTTTTCTCACAGAAAGTCTCTCACCAATATTTGACATGGGGGACGACTTTGAGGAGAACAAACGTAATCTTTTCTCTGTTCAAAAAGTTATGGACATAAAAATACCCTTCTAGTAGATTTAACCATTTGTCTATAACATATGAATCTATCTGACCTTCAAATATGGGAATATCAATTTTGATTTTTACCTTTAAGGAGGCGGTGCCTTCATTCGAGGAATATGTGTCGCCTATTGGTAGTCGCTGAAGGATTTGTGCAAAACTATCCATCATTTCGTTCCTCTGTTATGTGAGGGCTTCCTCAAGAATTTTTTTGAAAGGATCTCTTGTCCCATAATATTTCTTTTCTCCTACCATGAGAGTTCACTTGGGCATGCGATATATTTTTTCCTCAAGATAAACAAGCTCGAGACCCAATTCATTGTACCCTAACCTCATCGGGGACATGCATTAAGAACGACAAGGAGAAGACCACTCTGATACCACTGATCCGGATTTTATGAGAAGAATGAAAATGAATATAGATTATTATTATTATTAACACAGAGACACAATAATAACAAAGATATAATAACAGAGATACAATAAAATTGGTTTCTATTCAATAAGAAAATGTGTTGAAACTATAAAATGCAGCGACAAACAAGCTTGCTAGAACAGTGGCGACTTATCTCTGAGAAGAGATGTGATGGTTGTGCTCATTTGCAAGAATATGGTTACAATGATTCTCTCCAAGCCTTTTTATAATAAAAATTAATTCCAAAACCCTAGACATCCAAAAACCTAACCCTAGGAGATGAAGCACCAAAAGTGATGTGGGCCCCGTTGGGGTAAGTTAGTACATCAACTTATCGGGCTCGTAACTTTTGCATATGATCTCCATTTTAGGCACACAGTAGCTTGTTGGAAAGGTCTATCCGATGACTACACATGTTTTTGTCACAATATAACCTTGTCAATAGTATAATCGAAGTGAGCCCTAAAAACATTGTTTAGGGCCTCAAAACAGCCCTAGAAGTCAGGGACCCGAAAACTAGGAAAAAACTACCAAACTGGAAAACTGTCAAAATGAGCCAATTGGAATAGGTAGGAGGCCACCAACATCCATATGGATCATGTATGGTTATCTCTTTGGTTATTGGTTGATGGAAGTGATGTTCTAGACTTGGAAGGCTCTTCTTTGCTATTGTGGTGGTTTGTCTTAGCTTTTTTTTCCTTGAATTGGAAAGGATTTTTACATTGTACTATCATTTGTTATTCAAGTCATGGTTATTTTAGAGATATAGGTGGGAAGTATAAGGGAATACAACCACACATTATTATCCATCATTTTATGCTTACATTTTATTGGTTTAACAAGGGTTTGCTAAGAGAATTATAAGTGCATACACCCTCTTAGACTAAACCCTAGCTAGGGGTACTTTCCTTGGGAAGTAAGAGGATTTACACCCCCAAGGAAGTAGTACATATAGATATTTATTTTCTTGAATTCACTAACCCAATCATTAAAGGCACTAGTCATTACTTGTTGCATTGGAGAACAAATTGATGCCACCTTGGTAAACGTGAAATTTTCAAGTTTTAAAGTTGTTTCTTTGGGAAATTGTTCCTTGAGACTTTGTCTCTCTTGCCTCATTGAGGCATCCCCTTTCAAAAATTAATTATTTATGTTGTTACAAAACTAAACTACAACCATCATGGATGTAGACAACTAACCCGTTAACCCCTAATAACTCATAAACTAACCCTAGGATTAAACCCTAACTTTTCCCTAACTCTCTATTGACCCTAGCGCACCTATTGAGCTAGTTAGAAGTGGATTCCAGTGGATGATTTTTATTCTATAAATCTTGGTTTTATACAGCCATAAGGATGATAAATAACATTGCAGAAATCCTTTTTTTTCAGCCTTGCGTTTTTGTGCTAGAGCATTGCTTAATCATTGTTGATTTGAGTTAGCTTTCACCAACATGTCTCTTGTTTAATTTATCATATGATTAGAAATTATATTGAAGCATTTTCTATCTTTATTGAGCTGATATATATCATTTAATTTTTATGAAATTAGGGACAACAGGATTAAATTTCTTGTCCAACTAACATATTACATTAAATGCTTGGTTTTTCTTGTGTCTTGGGAAGGTATTCACACTTGGCGGGTCACCCACCTCATTTGACAACCCAAGAAATTTCCCAAGACCATTTTTAAATATATTCCTACCATTTTGAATTGACCTCTAGGGACATCCACTCATACTTATCATTTTCCATCTCAATCCCCCATAGGGTCATCAGGATTCCCCCCTTGAGGCGACTACCTCACCTCTAAAGTGACGGGAACACCTACCTAAGGTGACAGTGGGTAGTTTCTCTCTTATTTGTCATCAATTGGTGGTTGGGTTGGGATTTTCCCAACCTACAACTCATGTGATAACATTTTGGCATTGTTGTCGAGGAGGATTTTGAATCCTCTTTCGAACCCTAACGACACTTTGGAAAGCTATCCCAAATAATTTACCCTGGCTTTCCTGGTGACTCCACCCAAGGGATGTTCCCTTTCCACCCTTTGATGATCCTTGAGCTCATCTAGAGACTCCATTAAGGTGTCACCCTAAGTAATGGAAACATAGCCCTGTGGCGCTTTCATGAAGAATACAAGGCCTTGGATCTCAAAGCTATTGATGGATATCCAAAAAAGTTCTCGATAAACCAATTCAATCTCCTCCTAAATTTTTATGGTAATCCATTATTGGTCGTAGCACACATTTTTGAGTTTGTCAGATCCATCTCCATTTTAAGTGCACAACATGAGGATGTATGCTTACAGTTATTTTTTCTATCCTTGGGAAGTGAACATAGGGATTGGATAAAACATTCTTACAAGACAAGAAGCATATATTCTTTGACAATCCTCATTAGAGAGTTCCTTAAACGTTGGGAAAAATAATTGAAGATACAATTCAGGACCTAGAGGATGCTTTTTATAGAGAAGGATTTGACCTTGATCCTATTGAAGGCTTGAGAAAAATGTTTCTTTTGGAGTTTTTTGAAACAACATTTGAAAAATAGGAAGTTGACAACAACAATGAGGAAATTTTTTTGTCTCAAGAAAAGTAAATATGAATATTTAGAGTTCTTTGAACAACTAATGAGACTTTTCCCTAACAAGGACTTTCTGGTTAAGTTTTGTCAACAAAGAGAAGAATATCTTGATGTCATCATCGACAATTATGAGAAAATGCCAACCCAAAACTCATCCTGGGAAGTGGCCATTACATATTTTGGAATAGATTCATTATACAATGCTCTGAACAAGAAGTACGGGTACCAAGAAAGCTTCCCAAATGATGATGAACCACTCTTCATGCCCTAGGAACTCTACAAACTAGTTATATATCAAGATAAATATGGTGAGTTCTTTGATCCTATTGAATATGACAAAGACTTGGCTGAAGAACATATCCATGAAGAAAGTTTTCAGGAATATTTCAATGATGAAGATCCCATTTATGACATTGAGTGTAGCTCTTAGGAAGAGGGAATTGAAGTGTCATGTTATGAGGACTTGTCTTCATGATGTATGATTAATATATTTGGCATCCTAATGATGATATGATTATATATTTATTTCGTCCACTTGAGGATGATCTGACACAACATTTTAAAGATAATTTTCAGCCATCCCTTGGGACTTGTGATACATATCTTTTTAGGGATACAGACTTGTTGTATGAGGACTCTCAACCACCTTTAGTTTTATATCAGGATGTGGCCATCTTAGAGAGATCATAATTCCATGTTACCGAATGAAAGTACTTTCATATTGAGGATTTTTTTGAGGATTTGTAGATAAAGAAGAAACATTCCCTAAACTCGAGGAAGGAGTTTTTCCCTAGACATGAGGTTGTGATTTACCCAATTTCCCCTTGTTTGGGAAATCAACAGGTTTTATTGGGATCTCTTATCATTTCTCATCCTTCATGGAGCAGTGATTTTATGAGTGAAGATGAAGACGAGTCATTGTCTACATATGGTATACCTCTTCAAAAATGGATTGATTGGGCTTGTGTATATGCTTTCTGGAAAGATGATCGAGATGATGGTTTCTCTTTCCAGTGGGATTTCCTCCCTCCCACCCATCTCCATGAGTTTTATTTCATGCTATATTATATGTGTATCTATACGGATGATCATTATGTGCTTGACTTATCTTTGTTGTATTACATGATTAAGCACAGGGGGAGATACTTTGACGAGATGATAAGCATGTTTCACTGGTTGTATGACTTCACTTGACATCTCCCATCACCCGATATTCAAGGCCCCAATGCCCTAGGTAAGTAGGTAGGCCATTTTGATTTCCTGCATTTTGCATCTTGATTTCATGCTTAGTTTAGAAGTTTTTTAAAAAATGCCAAAATTTTCTTTTCTAGATTAGTTTTCATTTGGATTTTTATGTATATGGATGAAGGGTGATAGCACTACCCTATATGCTCTGATGATTTTGTCTAAGTTTTGGCAGGAACAAGTCTACTAGGAGATGTTGTGGTTCTCATGCACTCTACAATGAGCACATGTCCCCAAGTACGATCCAGATGTTATCCCCATTTTGTGGGATAACTAAGGAGATCATGTCTTGAGGCCCTTAGCTTGCAGATATGGAGTGTTGAGAGACTACATGACCAACAGTATCCACTTGCACAGATGGATACACTTATCACCACCACAGAAGTCAAGATTTTCAGATAACATCCACAACACCAGCTAACTTTTGAGAGGCATTGAGCCTTGCTCCATGAGGTACAATTCAAGTATTATGGTGAGTGTCATTTCAATATTTAAGACATTTTGAGTATGTTTTATCTTAGACTTCTTTAGATTTCATAACATATGCTTGGACATTATGCCTTTTTCCCTGTTTCACCTTGGTGGTTGACATTGTGCCCTAGTAAGTGTTCTTCCTTGGGAATGGGTTTTCTACTAGGAACTCCCTTGAACAACCATCGTACTGTTTCCAACCATACTTACCACTTTGCATTACCTAAAACCTCCCCATTTCCTTGTCTCTTGGGATTTTAGGGTGTATTGACCCAAGAAGGGGTCTTCCCTCATTCTATGTGAAGAAGGGGCTAAGGTCCCAGAGGGATTGATGTTAGCTAAAAATATGAAATCCTATTTATATATACCATACAGATTCTTCTCCTAGGCATACCCTGAGAAAGCAATGAAGTGCTTCTCTATAAGAAAAGGGGGACCCACAATAATAAATGGTTATGAATGCTTAAAGGGTTAGTTGGAGGATAGGAGGTCTCATCACAAGTTGGCCTATCATGATCATGGGTATCTAGTGGTATTACATTACCATAATCTGGTCACCGAGCCAGGGTAACGACTCTCAATTGCATGGCTAAGAGAAAGGGTTCTCATCACGAGCCAACCTTCTCATTTTCGCGAGATACTTGTGAGTGAATAAGTCATTATCTAGAAACCATGCCAATGAAGTGGCCTTCAACCTGTCCTTTGAAACAAATAATGGAAAGAGAATGGGATTGGAAAAAGTGCATTGCAAATAAAGGTGCCACACACCCTCTACAAAGGCACCCATGAATGAGACACTATAACCCCTTATATGTCATGAACCCCATGCCTAGTGAATCTTTACCCATAACCACTTCATTTACTTCACATGTCTTAGAGAGGGATCACTTGGGAAACACTCATTGACCCAGGGAAATATCTACCCAATAAGACACCTCATCAACCCTCCCATATCGAAGCTTGGCAAGTTGCATAATGTCTTTGAGCACTTACTTGTTTGACCAAGTAATCTTTGATGCACATGCTTAGATGGCTCATTTATTGATTTTATTTACTCACCATAATATTATGACTTGATATCCTTGGAGGGCGTTCTCATTTGTATTTGTAGGACCTAGTTGGTGGACAATTTTGGAAGAGCAATCTAGCTTGGGCTTCCATGGGATTTCAAGACCATAGGTTGGATGCCAAGGGCCCGCGTGTTGTGTGAGAAATATGTACCTTTGTATGCATAGAATATTACTTGAGAGACATAACCTATACCTTACATGCCAAAATGTTTTCCTAGGAAAGGAAAAACGTCACTTTTGGAATCTTGGCATTACATAGAAGGGATAAGGTTTGTTGGTGAAGAAGTTGTTCATTGACACATGGAAGTTTTGAGGAGAAGAAGAACTTGAACATGAGGATATGGCTTAGATGAGTGAAATGCGACCTTTTTAGGCCTAACTATCTATCTTCAACTCCAACAAATTTCTCCTAGTGTCAAAACATCCCCTAAAGGGGTGACATCATCTTTAGTTAGGGTTTCTTTTGTGTAAAAGTAAATTTTAAGTGAATTGTTTAATATTGTCTTTTTGCAAGGGGTAAGATAAGGGTTGTGGACCCCTTATCTTATTTTTAACCCTTTATAATGTGGAAAAACTATGTGAATGAAATTTTGTATAAATAGAGATCATAAGATCTCATTTTGAATCATAACTCTCCCATTATGAGAAGTATTGAACTGAAATTTTCACTATCTTTGTCTAGTTTTTCTCTTGTGCTCTTGTGTATGGCTATCTCTTTGGCTATTGGTTTATGGAAGTGATGTGGTATCCTTGTGTTGCAGGGTATGATATCCCTTCAACTCAACAATAGGAACCAGACCTGCTTAAGAGGCCCAATTAGACTCGTAAGTGTTTGATGAGTGGTAAGGTTCTACAGATTTGTGATCTGGTTGGAATTATCGATGGTATTTAATCGTGACTGATAGATATGTATTTTCTATGAAACCTTTCCTCGGGTTATGCAGTTCTCTTTTTGGTTATTTTCTAACATTTGTGAAAAAGAAGAAAGATGGAGCTTAAAATAAATGGTAGAGGGAAGTCAAAATATGTTGGAGAAAGCTAGGTTTTGGGATAACCTTTATACCTTATCATGCAGATGAAGAAGATATAAACTACTTCAATCTAGAAATGATACCATTTTTTACTTGTAAACATTCAACATCGTCTAATATAACGGTTATAGAAATAAAATATATATGTGACAAGAAGTTAGTGCAGGAAAAGTAATTTTCAATGTGCCATTATCAATCACTTGTTAACACAAACAATTTATATTCATCAACTAGAATAAAAGAATTGTTACAACATTGTAAGATAACTTAAATAATTGATATGACAACTCTTACTTAATACAACAACAAACATTGAATTCTAAGATAGAAATAATCCCCCTCGGTCCAATAACATTTACGCCTTAGATGAAAGAAGTGTCTTTGGTTCTAAACATAACTTGTTAATTAAAATAACTTGCACAAAAGTAATTCTCTTACAATATTCTAGAAAAAAGTATTTCTCTCCAAAACCATCGATCTCGATGATCAAGGTTGATTCTCTTATTTATAAAATAACTCTAGAATAAAAGTAGCTACTAAGTTGTATTAAGTCAAGAAAATGACACATGGCAGACTTTATTTATATGTTCTCTTTTTCTTTTCTTGAGATCATCTGGTCATTTTACTGAAGTGGATTGTTCCTGTTGTATTTTGACCATCTGCAGAAGAGATCTTTGCATGTAATTTCATATGGGAACCTGTGTTGATCCATCGGAGTGAAGAGGACCTCCTTCATCTCAATTTCCCATTCTTTGTACTTGATTAGTTTAACACTCAAGCATTGTAATACTGCAAGATATTTAATTGAAGACTCCATGAACTTCTTCACTTGAACAGGGATCATGCTTGAAACCTACAAAATATTCGCTTCGTACACCCGGTCTTGCTCTGCATGTTTCTTAACTATGTCACGTAGATTGGTGAAATCCTCTGGTGGGACAAACTCTGGCAAGTCAGTATTCCTCATTTCCTAATTAATTTTCTCCCACCTTTTCTCACATTCTTCTCATATTTCCTGCATTTTCTGTCAGGGTTTTTGGACCATGCCTACCGAGTGTTCATCTGCCTTCCTTATTTGAGTGATACTGTTGTCCATCATCACTCGGATGCCATGATCTTTTGTATCTCAGAAATTTTGTACTTTTCTGATGTAGTCTATCCATTCTAAGGCTCGATGTGCCTTCTTATACCATCGTTTCATGTATTTACAGGTTTCCAACCCCATGAGGGTATCTTCTTGGAAATCACCTATGCGAGCGGTGAAGAGGTCTCTATCCCTTGTGAATTATGCATACATCTCTTAGAACACACACTTCAAAAGTACCATCACCTCTATTGAATTTTGGTAATACTCCACTTGATGTCGTAGACGGTCCAGTTCTTTCTTCATGGTGGCCACCTCCCTTTCATCCCTTTTTTCCCTGTCTAAAGTGGCATCGGTTATGGCCATTCTTGCTTCGATTAGATTAGTCATCTTAGCACTTTCTGTGTAAAACATCATCTCCTCTGTGTTTATTAAAAGTGTGCTATCGAGCATGAGATTCCTTTTCTTTATTGTTCTTCTCATCATAGCTTTCCTTTTCCTATCATAAGAAATTTTCTGTATATCGGCTACTTCTTTAGGAATCTGTTGATCTTCCCAAGACAAAGTATTTCCTATGCTTCCCTCTATATAGAGGTGTTCCATAATAGTTTCTCTATCCATTTTGAGGGTAGGCACACAACCTCCTTCCTTATCAAGTAGTGGTTTCTGTGGTAATGTTGTTGCATCATCTTATTTTGTTCCATGGCTTGGTTCGCTTAGTTCCCTAGCAGGGGAATTTCCTATATGTTTCGGTGACCTGGCCTTTCGCTGCTCCTTGTCGACTGAATGAGTCTTTGTCCTAGATGAAGAATTAGGTGAAGGATCGATATTGGTTGGGAGTTCGGTCATTGGGATGTCGATTTCTAGCTGCCCTATTCCTTCTTCTAGTTCACCTATATTCAAGTGGCTCTTAGAGATATCATCCTGAGGCTATGTTCCTAGTTTATTAAGAAATAAAGCATCGAGAGTGTTTCTAGCTTCCCAATCATCTGCTTGGGGATTTGGGACCAAATCATCAGAAGCGGGAGCAAATGTTTCCCATGTTTCCTCCTCATGTGTGATTGGCCCCGAGGCTATGTACGAAGCTTCTGAACCTTCCTCCTCATCATATATGGTGATTAAAAATATGATGACAGTAGGAATACATGTCCCACTTGATGCTCTCGCTTACCTTCGCTGAGTTGTAGTAGTCACTGATAATCCTGTCTATGGTGACATAGGGATGGTGTTTTCTTGGTCAACACTCTCTTCTGGTGGAATTTTCTTTGAATTATGTAGTTCTTCCTCGTCGATTGTATTGGTCAGGGTAATTCTCAAGGGTCTTATCAAAGGATTAAGTGGTGGATCTTCCCCTAATATTCGCATAAATCTCTTGGATTATTTTAGTAACAATGTCCCCCTTCTCTATGCTTCGGTCTCTTCTGCTACTCGGTTTTCTTCTCTTACCTTAATGGCTTCTTAAGCAGTTTTCTCTATCATCTCAACTTGTTCATCCATGGTCATTTCTTTGAATTTGGTCATATTTGGGTTATACCTTATGTAGAGCACTTCCTCCCAGTCTTGGGAGCCCTCGGTAAATATCTCATCTTTGAAGCTATCATGAGCATATGGCCAACATGATGACACCTACAACACGTGCTGGAGTACCAGGCATTTTGGATCATGCTTGCAAAAATGGTCTATGGGGAACTGATATTCAATTTGACTCAATCCCTCTTATTTCTCATGTGCAGTGTCTTTTACCATGTAAAACCCAATATGAAAACCATAGGCTATGAAATCCCTCTTCTTATCCTTTACCAAAGAGGCATTATAGCCTTGCAAAATGGTCTAGTAACAATTTTTTCCCAAAATGAGACGATATGGGACATGAACGAGGAGTAGGTGTGGTGCTCCAGTAGCCTCGAACACTCTTATATAAGTGCTTGTTTCTTCAAAATACCAGTGGCCCACTTTGGAAATCATGTTTTTGGTTGTCGTTGAAATCCTTGGGAATTATTTTCTAAATATAATGAAGTTCACGTAGGCTATGAACTCATCACATATCATGGCATAAAAAAATGTATACCTATTTTCCCACAAAATGTTGAAATAAATATGCATGGGTAACTCAACAACACGTCATTTTAAATGCATACCTGCAAAAACATATCTTGCACAGATTAGGTCCAATAGGTTCGATGCCATGTGGAAAACTAGTGTTTCTCCATCCTTTGGTGTCTAGGCCTGTAGGATGTTGATGCTCAATTGTTTGGAAATGATGGCTCCCCAATTAAAACTGCTCCCGGAGATTACCATGGTATATTCCAAGGGCATCCACGCTTCTGAAAACTTTGAGCAATATTTTTCCCCATACAATCAGAAGATTAAATCCATTAAATACATATAAGGCTCACTGAGGTTTACCGTGTTGTACCAACCATTTCTCCTGTTTGTGAATTTATTATCTTCTTTCCACCATGAGGACAGTAACCTGTTAGTGTCATGGAACTCATAAAACCTGACCACAAATTCAGTACTCAGTCTCTTCTCTGGGTCTCTAAGTTTGTAGTATTTTTGTACCTCTACTAGAAGAAAGACACCAACACACTCACCCTCCCCATTATTGACCATTAATTTCAACGTGTATGTGTGCTAAATTATCTATCATAGAGTTTTGATGTAGGGAAGAAATGGGGTTCGATAGACCACCATATGCAAGTATGATCGCCTAATGTTCTAGAAAACCTGGTCATCCAATATCTTGACGTCTGGGTCACTGTGGGTGTAAACTCCGGGTAATCTTCCTGATTGATTTTGTTAAAAAGATCCCCCCAATGTGGGAGAATTAATTTAGATCCATTCTTCGCCTCTGTTTCCCCAAAAGATGGAGTCTAGGTAAACTATTTTTTAGTGGAAGTTTGGATAAATGACTCCATCTTTGAAAAATAATTAATTTCCCTCGCGGTCACCGATGTTGACTCTTCGTCAATCTCTAATTCTTTAATTTTGGGCGTTCTTGGTGAGCATCTGGTTGTTGGCTTTCACAGAGCCATTTTCATCTTCCTTATAGGAAATAATCTAGGATTACTAGTAATTGAAGTGGCACAATGACCTGTTACCTCTTCGATTCTCTCTCTTGGGCCTTCATCTTCTTGGGAGATCAATGATTTGCGAAAGGGATACCATGCTTGGGCACGAACTTTGCAGATTTAAAACATACCTACCTTTTCGCATCGAGTCTTAAATTCATAAGTATAGATACGGTCTATACAATCTATAACATAATCCACATCATGCTCAGGATTAAATGCAACACAGGTTGGCGATGCAGGAGCGTGTTACTTTTTAGAGTTCATCGGCGAATTCAAATTTTTGAAATTTAATCTATGCATGATGTCGTGTTATTGGTTACATGAAGCTCTTAATTGTCTAAAATATCACAGATCTCATCCTTCACTTAGCTAGAGGTGTCTCCTCAAATTACTCGAGCGTTTTCACACTCCAATGAGACTAGTATGATCGGTATCAGGGATAAGAAGGATCATTAAATGGACAATGCAAAATGACAAGGATAGTTGGTGTCGACAGATAAAGGTTTGATCTAAAACCAGAAGTTCAATGTTCTAGCAATCAGTCGGTAGTTAATGAGTGTATCAACGTCAGTGGATTGTCTTTGACGTTATTTCGTTGGCGCCTCTAGGAAAAAGTTCTGATGTCAACCCAAAACTGCCCCACAACGATGACATTGAGGTGCTGACATGGAAGTATAGGTATGAATTGGAGGACATAAAAATATGACATGGGTAATACTCGAGCAATACAGACTGTTTACGCGGTAAAACATGTGGCGGTTTATTTGACCCCTTGGGCATGAGAAGCATTTATTTTTGGCGTTGGTGATTTTATTTTTGACATATGTTACCGTGCAATTTCTCTCTCTTTGTCGATGCTGACGATATATCAACGATCAACAATTGACGATTGTTGTCGTCTATGTTGATGGTTTATCTTTCAGATTTTTCTGATGTCGACAGTACATCGACGATTTTTAGAAAACTTTTTCGCATGCCGAAATCACCGATCGGTGCGCCCTTTCTCCCAATTTTCTGATGTCGACAGTACATCGAGGATTTTTTTTAAGGAATTATTTTGGCATACCAGGATCATCGATCGACACATGGATTTTAATAAAACAAATTTTAAGCTATGTGCAACTTAGTCTAATGCCACATTTACTTAGATAAAAATGTCAAATTGTTCAATAGACTTTGGATCAAAATGAATGTGATTGATGATAATACAAAACAAAATAGAAGAATCCATTGATCCCTACACAACTGACTCCAATAAAAAATGACAAAGTGGTACCCAAAAGAAAAATTAACAAAGAATTTTAGGGTGTGTTGAGTGCTAAACAAATGGTGATTCTCTGGGTGAAAACATGATCTTTTCTTCTTCCCTCGTGCCTAGCCTATGCAAATTGGTTGAGAAACTATCTGGCTTTATTCTATTCCTTTTCAACAAAACCTTTTCTATCAATGTGTACACAAGTTCCCTGGTTTTTGAATCTAGATCCACCAATGGGTTTTATTTTTTCCATCCCCTTTCCCATTAACCGCAATCCATGTACTTTCTAGACAAGAGCCCGGTGGAGCGTCCATTGGCGTGAGGCCATTTAGCTACCATTCCTTTCTTACGATGTTTCTCTGCTTCCAATGAGCATCCATAGCCCCGACATCACAGAACGTTCTTTGCTACCAGCAAGTGTTCATATCCCCGACAAAGTTATCTACAGACCCTCTCAGACTTTACACTCTTTTTATGGATAATATTTTTTTGGCATAAATACCAAGAATGAGTCAGAGAGGAGGATATATGTTTTTTGACAAGGTGAAAATGTTAAGGTGCATCTTTCCCTGGATCTCTCCATAGGTACATGTGATCCTTTCTAGCGATCCATCTTTCCATTTATCTCTACAAAGCCACTAAGAAGATATTTCATCGCTTCCCCAAGTAGTATGCTTACAAACACAAATATGATTTTTTGAAAATTTGTGTTTGCCTAGTGTTTATTATTTTGCATGTAAGTGCAGGTCAGGAGAAGGTGAAGGTCAGGAGAATATTTTGCTTCACTGTATTCATTAAATTCAACCATTGATCTATGAAACACAACTTAATTAAAAGAAAACAACAAGAAAAAATAAATAATGAAAAAAGGAGTTCGAAAAATGGTCTTCCCTAAACCCACACATTTGTCCGGAAAAAAAATGTATGTTGAAAGAAACAAAAACTTGAACAAAGCATCAAAAGTTTTTTTTTTTTAGGAGAAGTATTGTTTTAAGGTCTGGCCATTCAACGGGAGGGTTTCAAATTCCCCCCTCATATTATGCAACCAGTATGTGCCTACCCCGATATTCTCGGCCACCTGAAAAGTTCTGAGCCACAGATTTTGGAACTTTGAGTTTTTTCCTTTGGACTTGTTTTCTTTATCCCACTTCAAAACTAAGTCCCCTACTTCAAAAAAAAATTCTTTGGCCTTATGTTTTCCGAACCATCTTTCGACTACTTTTTTATGAGCAGTGAACTTAACTTTATCCTTTTTACTTTCTTTTTCTAGCATGAGAAGGGTATCATTCCTTTGTTGAATAGTGGATGAGGTTTGACCTCTTGATGCCTGGGAAAGTTGTAAAGATGGAAGATACAATCTGTTTGTGAGAATGGATTCTTTTCCACATACAAGAAAATGTAGAGAGTTTCCTATGGCTTCTTTAGGCGTTACTCTATCGACCCATAGGACATTATGAAGAAAATTATGCCAATTCCTTGGATTCTCAACAATTGTTTATTTTTAATTCTCACTAGGTTTTTATTAGTTGACTTTGCTACCCATTCCCTTGCAGATAGTAGTTTGCAGAATATATTATTATGATCCCCTTATCAAGGGACAATTATTTCAAGAGCGTGGAAGAAAAGTAGGCAGCATTTTAAAAAATGAGAATGGAAGGCAATCCAAACCTTGTTATCCTTTGTTTTTCTAAAAATTGGATTACTACCTTTTCATTAATGTGCATGAGAGGGATATCCTCCGTCCATCTTGTAAAATAGTTTGTGGTAGTCAAGACATATTTATGTTGTTTCAAAGAATTGGGAGTAATTTATCTTATGACATATATTCCCCATTGTTCGAATGGTATGGATATGGTCACTAGTTGGAGTGGAATGACTGCCTTCTTTTCTCTACCGACACTCAACTGGAAAGATTTACATTTCTTGGCATATGTGTGAGCGTCCCTGAACATAGTAGGCCAATAATAACCAACCCTTAATATTTTTTGATATGTGGTTTCTCCTACAACATTTCCACCCATTGGACCATCATGGAGTTCTCTAAGTACCTTTTTTGCATCATCATGTTCAATACAAGGAGTACTCCATCATATTTAACAAGGAAAAGCACAAAATTTATGAGGTGATATTGAGTAGATTTTAACCTAAGTGCTCTCCTTTCTCTAGGGTTTAGGTTTTCCAGACAAGTTCCATGATGCATGAGATAAGACAAGTTTCCATACAAGGATTCTTTCCCGAGAGGTACGTATAAGGATTCATTGTACCATAATGATAGCTCAGTTTCCCAACCAAAGTCTTCTACGTTAATCAGATCTTGGGCCTCAACAACTAGTTTACATAATCCTTAACCTTTGACTATTTTGGCAAGTTTAATGTCTAGATCAAATTCTTGGATGACTGCCATCTAATGTCCCCGTATTTCCCCCATCTCTTGTTGAGTGAATAGATATCGGGCCGCTGGATGAGGTACTATGACTTTAGTGTGATTCTTTAGGATATAGGGCCTGAAATGTTTGACCGCTTCATATACCGCGTGTTGAGGAAAATACATGAAATGATCTTACTCAAGCATTTTCAGATTCTTCTTGGCTAAAGAAAAATAGATGGGAATATCACCCTATGTTTATAGCCAACAAAAATAACATCCTAACTCACAAGTATTAATTACAAGTTCTTAGGCTAGTATTTTATCAACAAAAAGCTTGCTGGAAATTTACTTTTTATGTAATTTTCTGAATATAACAGTTTCTGAAATAAATATAAAGACAGAAGTAAAGACACCAAGATGATAATCAAGACAGACGAGACATAAAGAAATCCTTTATTTCATTCCAATTCACCAAAGAGTCATTTTCTTTACAAAATCTCATACATAAATCTTGGACCAAAGTCAAACTTAGACATCCCCGATGGAACATACAAAAGGACCTCTGACAGAAAACCAAAACT
>SNQJ01S0185922.1:7409-18669 GCA_010110895.2 Picea sitchensis | reverse complement strand
CATTACTGAGTATTTTCACTCCTTAGGAATTCACACACGTTCCTAAAAAAATATGAATTGGAAAGTGTGTGTGGCAGTTCAATTAGAATTAAGGATATATAATTAATAATACATGCATGTTTCTAAGAACGTGCACATGTTCCTACATACATACATTCTATCACAACCCCTTTCCACTCTTCTTTTCATCAACTTCATGTGAATGCCAACATCCTTCCCTCGAATTTATAAATTTAGCTTATTCTTCCCGGTATGCTTCACCTATCTTTCTTTTTTTAGTTTTTATTTCTTTTATGTTAATTTTGAATGCCACCAACAAGCTTAAGATTGAATTTTTCAAAGTGATTCCTTTCAATGGCCTTTGAGTGCCCTATCATTTGCTCCACCATCAAGTTTTTCTTCTATGATATTCAATATACTCATCATCAATGCCTTAATGAATTGCAAACTCTCATCAATGTACATGAGAAAAAAAATCCATCTATTGTCATTAAGATCAAAATGGTAGCAATTTTATTATTCAAAAATAGAAGTTATAAAATGTGGAATAGGAAAACATACAATTTGCATTTATGCTTTTTAGCTTAGAGCTTTGTTGCCTTTTTTTTTTCCTTTAATTCCATAAAAATAACTTGTTGAAACTAACTTTTTATTCTTTTCTTTTTTTCATGTAAAGTTAAAAATATCTATTCAACTAGAGAAGAAAAAATATTTATACATACTTTCATAGATCAATAGGAGACAATATAGAAAAACTAGAAAAAATTGTTTATTGTGACTAGTACATAGAAAACTGGAATATTTGATACTCTACAACTATTGTAAACTTTTGAGCTTTTTCTACTTAGAAAAAGTTTCCAACTTTTATAGAAACATTCTTTTAAGCTTCTATGTTTATTTGTAAAACTCCTATAAATTATAATTTTGATTTTTTTTTATATAAACTATTTTTTGAGCATTGCACTAAATTTCTAGTTTTGTAGGTATATTTTTTTCATAAAAAAAAATATTTATCATTATCCACATGTACATTTTTTCATTTTTTCTAGTTTTGTAGGTATATTTTCTTTTCATAAAAAAATATTTATCATTATCCACATGTACATTAATTATTTTAGATATTTTATCAACCAATATTACTATAATGTTTGCAATCTACCCAACCCATTTATTACCACCCATATAATTCAATATGATATTGGATTTAATTTCTAGTTTTGTAGGTATATTATTGTCATAAGAGAATATTTGTCATTATCTACATGTACATTAATTATTTTAGATTTTTTATCAACCCATATTGCTATAGTGTTTGCATTCTACCGAACTTATTTATTGCCACTTCATATAATTCAATATGATATTGGATTTTTTTTTGAGATTCGCATACCACCTATAACAAAGCAAAGTATGCTAGTGTGGTGTTAAATGATATAATGTTTTTATAAGCATACCTTCTCATAGCCTCTCTTTCCAAAAAAATCGTGTACTTTCCAATGCCTTTTAGTCCAATGACTCATAATATGTACTTTATTATGTATTTTATTCCAATGTTCACACCATATTACTATGATTTCTTATATATGGAAAATTAATTTAAAATTCATGTATTTCACTCAATCACCACCTCCTATGCAATGTATTAGTTTTATTGACATTTATTTGTGATCACAATTTTTTATTTTTTAGTTAACTCTGTATTAGCTCATAGTGTACACAATTGTCTAATTTTGAAATTGAAACTGTAAATTTTTACTATTTCCAAAAACTTTTCATCCTAATGTCTCATAATATAATTTTTTTTACTTCAAAATTATTAAAATAAACAATACTTATGAAAAAAATTCTATAGTATTTAAAAAGTCATGTTTCTCTTTTACTTATAAGATTATGAAAATAAAATACATTATGTAATTAGTTAATTAATAGCTATAAATAACTATTATTCTTTTGTTTATTATAATACAATATCATTTATTTATTTATTTTTGGTTTCTACCACCTATAAAACTACTATTGTATCTATTTCACTCAAACAAAGAATTAACTCTTATAGTATTTTAAAAACCATGTTGATATTTTGCATTATGGAAATAAAATGCATTATATGGTTAGTTAATTAATAATTCCAACCAACTATTGCTTTTTCACTTATATTAATACAATATCTCCTATTAAATTTGTTTCTACCTAATGTTGCTATTATATTTGTGGCATTCAAGTAAAGAATTAGTCAATTATAAACAAACTACTGCAAAGTCCCAATTAGATTGCAATTTTTTTAAGATCCTATGGTTACCTATGTTGACTTGCCAATAATTGGCCACATTACAATAAATAAATAAACTAATTGTTATATTCTGTTATAAAATGCATTCATAGAACTAGAACTACATGGTGAGTGTAGTCCAAAAGTCTTAGTTCTCTAATATCGTTTTTTTTTTCTTTTTCTCTTCTTTCTTATAGGTAAATTGTGGTGTTGTATATTAAAAAACAAAATTGACTGAAAAATAGAGAAAAAGTTCCATGGGCACTAGGGTTTTCGCAGGCGCTAGGGTCTGTACAGATGTCTGACACTGCGCAATGGGTCCCCCTTGCAAACTATAGGATCTCGACCACGTAGCATAGTTGGGAGTCTTGTTTATGTTGTTTTTCCTAAGTATGCATAGGTGTCATGTCTACTTTTTCCTTTGTGCGAGGTGTTAGCCCCTGGCCTATGACTGCAGACGTGGAGTTTTATCTCTTTAGGTGTTTAGATGGCGGCCCCAAATGACCTTTCTTGGGCTGAAGAGGATGAACTTTGGGCCAGAGAAGGACTTTATTTGGCTGACGAAACGTACAAGTTAATGTACGAATGCTTACATCTCGGATTAGTTGGATCACAAGAAGCTACGTACATTCTGCTCTACTTTCTAAGCTCCCACGACAGGTTCCCTCTGAGGTTGTGATCCTCTCTCCACCTGGTCCATAAGTCCCTTTGGGGATGCAATCCGCTCTCCACCTGGTCCCAATCACGTGAAGAACACACTCCCTTTGGGATGTCACATGAGAGATCTCCCTCGGGTAGGCTGCGAAGAATATGCTGCATGCCCATCTATCCTCTTGGCTTTGGTGTTTCTCATTTGCTACCTGTTCTGTGTTCTTCCCCTAAGAGCAGGCCTGCAGATCTTTAAACAAATTTACCTTTGCATAGATCTTCACGACATGTTGGTAGTGTCGTCCATAATAGATCTGCTGGTGCTAAAGAATGACTTAACCATAGACAAAAGAACTGGAAATTACATGAAACTAAGTCGAGCTTTGTCTTAGGTAAATATATAGGGATGGAAAGGGTTTCTAGTCTTTTAGAGAAAGATCTTGTGGGTAAATGTTTCTACACCAAGCTGAATAAATCATAGTTGTCTGAGTGGATTTGAGAATGTTGGAAGCCTATAGTTGGTTATAGTTCTAGATTTAGTCTGATTTCAAACCACTAGGTGGTTTTTCATTTCCTTGCCGAGAGCGATCTTCTGAAAATCTTGGGATTTCCTTGGATTTTAGGCAGAGGTATTTTAATGTTGAAAATATGGGTGCCTGGGTTTAATCCTATTACATATTGTTCTACGAAAAAAATCTTATGGATGATGCTTCCCAACTTCCCCATCGAATTCCGGTCTATTAGGATCTTTGAAGTTGTTGCAAACTCAGTTTGTAGTTTTGTTTTTTTCGATGAGAAGTCTCTCCACTGGAACAACAAAAGGCTAATGTGGGTGTTAGTTGATATGGATCTCACCAAAGTTTTACCTAATTTTATGGACATCTCCATTGGAGACTCTCGGTTTCGCTAGTTAGTTGATATTTTGAGGGAACCTTTCTGATGCCATTCTTGTTGGAAAATTAGACACCTTAAGAAACACTATTTTGGTTCCAGGGAGCTCAGTTGTGATACAATACTTCCCGAGACGACACATGCTCAAGCTGAATTTTTATATCCTGGCCCTTTCAATAAAGGCTCCTTTTTAGGTAAGATGAACTACTTCTTTCCTTCCTTCTTTGCAAATCTTTCCCCTGAAGAGATTCTTTATTTAAAATAGAATGAGAGTTGGGTCTTACAAAGATTTGGTGATTTCAAGAACCTTTTAATGAAATTTTTTGAAGACATGGGTACTCCGCATAACCACATTTCAACAAATGTTTCCGGTGTTAATCACCAGCCTTACTTCCCTGGAAAAACACTTCCTATCTTTCCCCCTGTTAATGATACGAATGAAAATCCTCCTACCAATTGTTTGGAGATAGAAAAGCGCACAAGTTCAGGGATGTTTAGGTGTTTATTCGAGCACTATCCCTATTGATTCTATAGTACTCCCCCATGCTGAAGTTGGTGTGGTTCACACTTTTGATACTATTGTCTGTGTTTTAGATGATACTCTTAATCTTTCATCAAAAGTTACAGAACTATTGTCCCCCACTCTTCTTCCCATTACTAATTGTACATCCTTACCTCCTTTCTCCTCGGATCACTCCAACGTGACCCTCAGGAAAAATCCTAAACCTTGCCTCCTAAAGAAACCTTGCGGGGCCACTGAAGGTGGTTTGGCTTAGTTTGGAACGATATCCCCTATGGTTTTTGTTTCAGGTTGTCCTGTTAGTTCCCGACCTCCCTGTTTCCTTAAACACTTATCCCGATACTATTTCCCTCCTGACCCTTAGATCAAGTCAGTCGTCCTCTGATTTTCCCTTATGATTTTTTTTTCTTTCAATCTTCGTGGGTTTGGGTAACCCACCAAAACAACTTCCCTCAAATTGATGTTGAACCAGGGGAAGCCCAATGTTTTGTTTTTACAAGAAACGCTACTGGATGCTGAGAAAGAAAAAATATTCTTCCTTTAGTGCCTACCGAAGTGGCACATAGTTGCCTTGAATACTAATGGTCTTTCGGGTGGAATTTTGAGTGGTTGGAACCCAGATTATGCTGGTTTTTGTGCTTATGGCACATCTGCAGGTATTTATTTGGAAGCAAAATTTAAACAGTCAGCAAGAAGATATAAACTACTCAATTTCTACGCACCCTATAAAGACAAAGAACTGTCCTGGCAACCTATAATTGATTTTGTATTACATTGTGAAGAAGGATTGATAGTGGGAGGTGACCTTAACTTCACTCTCATTGATCGGGAGATATGGGGGGAATAGGCCAGAAGTGATCCCCTTGATGATTTATTTTCTAGGATGTTCCTTTCCTCTGATCTAGTGGATATCCAGCCAATAAGAATAACACGTACCTGGAGAAATGGTAGAGATGGTACAACAGGCATCTCGAAAAGATTGAACCACTTCTTGCTAAATGAATCCCTCATAAGCAGTCATAAAAGACTTAGATCCTGGGTTATTAAATCTTCCATCTCAGACGATAAGTTGATTTTCTTACAGTTGGAGTTGTCTTCCCATTCCAGGGCCCTTCCCTTTAAGTTCAAAAATTCTTGTATTTTTGATCCTGGTTTTTCTTCCCTTATAAGGGAAAATTGGCTTTCAATGGATTCTTGGTCCGATTCTTCTTCAATTCTTCTACTGTGAAAAAAATTGAGGAATCTTAAGGATGTTGTGATTTTATGGCAAAGGAACAAAAAATCACAAATGGACACAAAACTCCTACATATTGAAGATATAATTACAGATCTCTTTGAGAAATGTTTGTCACAAGTGTTTCCTCAGGAAGATTTGGATTTATTAAGGACACTTGAACAAAAAAAAAGACCAGATTCTAGACTATGAACAAGCCACTTGGAGGCTTAGAAGTTGGGCAATTTGGTTAGATAAGGGAGATAAAAATACAAAATTTTCCCATAACTATGCCACCTATAGAAGATCATAGAACAATATTTGGGAAATTGTTGATGAATCTGGAAGCCACAAAACAGTTGACAATGACATAAAAGAGATTGCTTATAATCATTTTAAAGATCAATACGGTGAGATAGTGATAGAAGATACTGTCAATCAGGTTAAAGTGCTCTAGAATATGCCTAAGTTTTTCAATGACTTAAAAAGTGATGAACTTGGAAAATTTGTCACCTTAGAATAAGTAAAGGAAACTATCAACAAAATGCCAAAGGATAAAATCCCAAGCCCAAATGGGTGGACCCAGGAACTTTTTCATACTTTTTTTTATTTAATGGGGGAGGATCTACATAAGGCAATTGAAGAATCCAAATGAAAAGGTTTTATACCTACAAAACTTAATGCCACTTTCTTTGCTCTTATCCCCAAAGTAAGTAAGACAACTTATTTTCATGACTTCAGGCCTATTGCTCTATGCAATTTTGTTTATAAAGTAATTTCCAAACTTATTGAATCAAGGATGAAAGAAAAATTGGCTTCTTGTATCTCCTATGAACAATTTGGTTTCCTTAAAGACCAATTAATCTTTGATGTTGTGGGGATTACACAAGAATGTCTGCACACTCCAAAAACTAAGAAGATGAGTTCAATTATTCTAAAACTGGACCTTAAAAAAGATTATGATAAAGTAAGCTCACAATTTCTGCATATGTTATTAATCCAGATCTGGCTAAAATGGGAGGTGTCTCAATGGATCATGGCTTGCGTTAACTCTTTTAACATGATAGTCTTAATTAATGGATCACCTACATAATTCTTTAAGAGTTATAGAGGGCTTCGTAAAGGGTGCCCACTTTCCCCCCTTTTATTTCTATTGGTGGTAGAATGCTTAAGTAGATGTTTGAAAAAAGCTATAGAAGAAGGGAATTTTCATGGATTCAAAGTCGCTACAGAAACAATAATTCCACACCTATTTTTTGTTAATGATGCTATAATATTAGGAATTGGAAATATTGAATATTGGTTAGATTTTAATCAATTTTATCAAGCTTTTGTCTTGCCTCCGACATGGATGTTAACTGTCAAAAATCTTACTTTCTTGCACAGAATATTGACCCTATTTTTGAACAAAGGATTCAAGCAGCCTACAATATACCTTTTATTTCCATTGATAAAGGTATGAAATATTTGGGTTTTTATCTAAAAACCAACAACTATAAAGTGGTGGATTGGAATTGGTTGATCAATAAAGTGGAGAAGAGAATCAGTAATTGGGCATTCCACTAGCTTTCTTTAGGAGGCAGACTGGTTTTAGTTAAATGTGTTCTTTAGAGTCTCCCTGTATACTGGCTTAGCTTAGCCAAGATCCCTTCTACTATTCTACACAGGATTCAACAGATTATTGCAAATTTTATATGGAGAGGTGCTACAAAAACTACAGGCTTTCACCTTTCAAAGTGGAAAAACATTGCAAGACCAAAGGAATCTGGAGGATGGGGTATTCAAAATATTTTCTTGTTTTCTCAATCACTGGCAGCAAAATCTTGTTGAAGAGGTCTCTTTGGTAAAGGACTATGGAGTGAGTTACTTAAAAAAAAATCTAAAAGGAATAGACTTGACTTCCTCGCTGCTCAAATCCGATTATAAGTATCTGGTAGCATCAAACATCTATAAAAATTTTATGGCCTCATTGCATATTATAAAACGCTGGTTGGCATGGAAGATTGGGTGTGGCAAGTCATTCTTTGGTGTGATCCGTTTATGGGAGATAATGCTTCCTTTAAACTCTAGGGCTCATTAATACAACATCTCAACAATCAACATATCTACTCTTTAGCACAGGTGGCCATAACAAATGATGCTAGTAATAATCATAGTTGGCTTGAGGGTATCCACCTCGGTTTGACAGGGGATTTGGCTACAGAATGGAGCAATTTCCTTACATTGCTGAAAAGAAGTGGTATCTCTCTCAACAATACAAAGGATAAGATAGTTTGGTCTTGGAACAAGGTTGTGGGCACTGTAACAACCAATTTAGCATACCAACCCTTATCCTTCACAAACATTACATAAGATATCAGAGGGTGGTACAAATCTATTTGGAAAGTGAAAATACCACTTAAAATTATATGCTTCATGTGGCTTTGTTTAAAGGATTGTATTCTAACATTGTGAAACTTCTCAATATATATGGAAAGAGATTTTATTTTACCTGTAAATCCTAGAAGGCACTAGACTATGGGAAGATTTTATAAAAGAAGGCACTAGACTATCATATGGGAAGATTTTAAAAAAGCACTGTCCTATGAGAATATTTTATATTGAAGAAACTGTTAGAGACATTGTTAATGAAGACAACTATCTTCTTTTTTAAAGTTAGAGAAAGCAAAGATCATCTGTAATAGATGTGTTTTTCCTTTTTTATAAAACAAGGATTTTCTTTTTTGTAATCAGCTTGAAGTTATCATACTGAAGATAACATTTACTTTTTTGTATAATTTATTTTCTACATAAACTATCAAGAAATAAATATATTTTCCAGGATCATCAGTTTTTATCTAAAGGTTCACTTGATTCTAAAAGAATAACAATGAAATTGTTTTTTCTGAGTGAAAAAAAAAAGAGAGAAAAAAAGTTCCTTAATCTGTATCTATCTTTTGAAAATTATGCAACTATAAAAGTGATTTTCCTTAACCGCTAAAAGCAAAAATTATCCAACCATATATTTCACTAGTGCTATCAGCAAAAGTTATTTTCTTTAACAGCAAAACAAGATTTTCTTTACCAGCTAAAAGAAAAAGTGATTTTCTTTAATAGCAAAAATTGCTTTCAAAACTCTGCAATTACATATTTCAATATTGCTATCAGCAAAAGTGATTTTCTTTTTAACAGCAAAAAATGATTTTCTTTAACAGCAAAAAGCAAAAGTGACTTTCTTTAACAGCAAAAGAATGATGTCTTTTTCTTAAATAGAAGTTACATGTGCTTTCCTAACACTGCAATTTCCTTTTCCGATGGGGACATTGCCAGCCTTGCTATCTCCCTGCGTTTCAGCTTAAAATATGTCTACTTCTAAGTATAGGGACATTGTTGCTATGCAACTTGTATTTAAAAAATTCTTCATTAATCTTATAAATCCGAAAACCTAAAAGTCTGATGTAAATTTCAATAAAAAAATATTCCATTCCTATCTTGATGTATACGGCTGCATTTGGAGACCGTATAACGGATGGTATACAATTCCCCCCGCTTAACAATCATATTTTCAAGAATAAACCCTAGATACAATTTAACACTAGTGACCTTCATTATCTGGTGAGGCAAGCCGAGAAGCAATGGCAGAATGATACATCTCGCCACGAAACGTAAAAGTGTCCCGAAGATTTTTCCTCAGTAGTTTTGCCTTCTCTGGTGTCAAACTTCCCCTTACAAACTTGGAACGCTTGGCTGGAACTTCCTCCATTTCTTTTTCTTCATCATCTGAACTCTTATCCATGGCTTTGCCTTTTGTTTTCGACTCCTTTATGTCATCGTCTGCCCATCGCTCCTGATCAGCCTGGGACCAACCAAAGAGAGGAAGCCACAAATTCATGGCTCTTCTCTCCTCAATATGTGAAGGCAAAATAACATTCTGGTTGTCTGAATGAAGTGATCCATTATTATTATTGGAGGARCYGCATTCCCATRMTGAAATCCTGAGAGAAGAGCCGCCTCCAACTCTGKGGGAAASAAAATTCTGASCACGGCAGAGAGACGTTTTCTCAGAGAAGTTCCTGCACTGCAGAACTCCACCTGAGATAACAGCCATTACGGCAAACCAGGCCAGATAGCAGAAAAACAAGATAGAAATTAAATTACTCTGTGCAGATGAAGGCTGGCAATATATTCAAGTAAACCAGGTCAAATAGCAGAGAATACTTGAGAAAAAATAAATTACTCAGTGCAGCTGCAGCAATGCAATCTATATAAAAGCATAGGCAAGGCTTTTATATATATATACCTAAAATATGGGAGGATACTTTTATATATATATATATATATATAAAAAAAAAAGCATATGCGATGATACTTATATTATTCCTCGATACTTAGAATATCTGAGGACACGTTTATAGTCCAAAAGACGCCGAAGATAAGGTTGCTTGTAAGGCTGAGAATTATGCCACGAGTTCTTCATTTATTTTATGGATTTACTTAATAAGAAATGAAATTCATTTTTTTTTAAGTTTTATATTATTTATTTTTTTCAAAATTTTTATTAACTTGGATCTTTCATGGAAGTTTTCTCGAAAATGGTATCTCGAAAATGGTATCTCTTCATGGAAACCGTGAAGAGAGTTGTCGGTGTCGGTGCCATTGGCCCACGTTGATTTGCGCGGTAGGTAGTATAGATTATATTTTTAAGAGTAAACATCAATTCTATATTGAATTGTTTAAAAGATCATTGGTTTTTATTGTAATACAATTATTAAAAGATGCATCTTAATTCTGGGTCTATCATGAGTTTAGAGGTATCAAATTCCTCAAGATACAAACGTTTTTTCAAGTTTAGTACTCCAAAAAATTGTATCTTTGAGCAACTCAGCATTCAAACATAAGATTTTTTTTTACTTTTAATTGTTATATATGTACAACTTTAGTGGGACATATGTTTTCTAGTAAGAGGTCATAGATTAAAATCTAGAGGGGGTTAGGGTATGAATGTAATATTTCTATAATAATGTCAATGACTCATTGCACGAAGACTTTCTACTGCCTAGTATGAGGGAGATGTGTAATTCCTTCTGTGAATGTGTTGTTAACTTCTTACAAATAGTTTGCTCAATTAGGAATATTGTCAATCATATAGCATACATTCATTACATAGAAAATAGAGAAGATAACATGGCATCTTATTATGGATGGAAACTCCCAAAACCAATACAATGATATATAATGGATGTAATAACAGTTGTAGAATACTCCTAAGCACAAAAATCTAATGGTTGTCAGGAAGCTACACAATCTACTACATAAACAATATAAGAAAACATGCTCTGCAAGCAACCTTCCAATCCTATCATGAGCGCCTCGCAAACCAACCCGACAAACTACTACAACCCTGATTCGCAAAGGTCTTTGCGGGACGACTGTTAGGGGTCTAGTAGGGCATCGCGTGACAACCCTTGCTCAACCTACAGGGGTGTCTCCTCCCATAGGTGCGCGAAAACCCTTCTGGAACATGCACATCTGACGCTCGATCTCATCCTGAAACTTGGCACAAACACCCTGCACAAGACGATATGCCTCCCAACTCTCTCCGGCATGAAACTAAACACCACAATTAACCCCAATGATAACTTCATATGAATTCTCCTCTTTGTATAGCTAGGGTTGATATTGCACCACTAAAACTAAACCAACAATCGAAGGGTTTTTCCCAAAACCCCAACGAAAATGG
>SNQJ01S0185921.1:0-18669 GCA_010110895.2 Picea sitchensis | reverse complement strand
CCAGATGATGATAGCTTCATTGATTGCTCCCTATGATATCATAGGTCTCTTTCCTCCAAAATATCTCTGTTCTAGCACCACTTATAAGATCATAAGTTTGGTGTGATTCTCCTTTTTCAGTCCTCTTTCACTGAGAAAGCTTGCTTATATAGCCTTGGAGAGGCTCAACAACTTGAGATATTCTTGGGGTGAGTTGAGGATTTTCCTCCTCCAGTTAGAGATCTGCCCTAAGATCATGGCTTGATTGAGAATTCGAACCCAACTTCCTTCTAAGAATGAAAAGATCCTTCCCCCATTCTTCTCAACAAATCAACTGCTGCCTAAAATAGGCAGCGCTCCCTCAAAAGGGAACTCAAAGCGCTATAATGCTCCCTAGTAGTGTATAGGGGAGCGTCGGCACTCCTGAGGGTAGGAGCGCTCCTGCAAAAGGGCTGAAGATTGTTATAACACTCCATGATGGCTTATGGGGGGGCGCCAACACTCCTGAGATAGTTATAAGGGAGCGCTCCCCTCCAAAAATTTAGTTTTTTGAGTGTTTTCAGATGGTAAAAGGTTCATGAGCCTAGTTATTCTTTCCTCCTCTTCCAAATCAAGTGTTTGACATGTGCCAAGTGTCCTCCTGATGTTGGTTACAGGCACGACATAGGCATCATGGCAGTATGCTTCCCAGACACTTGCGACACTTGTGAGCAAAATGCGACACTTGCGACCTTTGTAATGATGACACTTGCAACACTATCAAAGTGATTATTTTTTATGTGTAACACTTTGTAGTCCGTGGGAACCCCAATCCTAGTCACTATGGCAAACACATTTATATTTCACAGAATATGTACTGAACTATATTTTTTTTTCAAATTCCAAGACAACTATTTTGGGAAATATTCTCAAATGTATTTTGTAACCCAATTTAACTGAATATAAAATATTTGAGGTTGTTCTATGGTGATCTTCAATGTTTGGTGTTGTTTTTTGAATTTTGTATATATTTTTTAAAATCAACTAATTTCCTTGTACATGTTGGGGTCATGTTCCTATTTAATATTGTGCATATATTGCAGCTTCTTATATTTCAGAATATGCTTCCATATACAAAATATTAAGTCATATTTTTGTGTCTATTGCTTATGGGTTTCAGCAAAATTTGCAAGTCTAAAAAACCCTTCAAATTGTAACATGGTTTACATTTGGATGACAAATAATCTATTAAGATACACTAATATGAATACATTTTAAATAAATATAAAACAAATCTCTTTAAAATTGAACCTGACTTTCTCGGGCCCCTGGATTGGTCACGGGTTCCTAGGTTAGTGGACTTCCATATCCTCATCTCCATCTATATTGTCACATCATGAGCCCAACCGACCGTTGTCCCTTTCAACACTTAGCCAATTATCTCACCGCGATGTCCCGACTTAGCACTATCGAATTCTTATGCCCCATGTTCCGTAATATACATATTTCACCCAACACTTCCGTGGTATACATTTCGCACCCAACACATCCATGATTTACAATTTGACCCCGGACTCCTGGAACTCGCAAGCTTCACTATACCCGGGTTCACAAAAGTTTCAAACCACTTATCTCTCTCTTCAATCCCTGCCACATTCTCGCCCTTCCCAATGCACATTCATTATAAATTTACTAGCGACAACTCAGCACACAAGTTCTCTTATTGGCATTAAAAAGAAAAAAATGCATTCAATCGCGTTTATGGGAGACCAACCGACCATCATTGCTTTTCATGCCTAGCCAATTCTATGGCCATCAGTTCCCAGGTTGGCACAACCGAACTCTCATTCCCTGTGTTTTGTGATATACATATTGCACCCAAAATTTCCGTGATCTACAATTCCATACTTAGCCAACTTTATGGTCAATGGTCCCTGGGTTGGCGCTATTATAAATCTTGCACCCAAAAATCTCGTCATCTACAATTCCGTGATATACATCTTGCACCGAAAAATTCTGTGGTCTACAATTCCTTTAGCTTGCAAGCTTCACTCTACCCAGGTTCACAAATGTTTCAAAGCATTTATCGCTCCCTTTCATAATTGCTACCTTTGCACCCTTCCCAATGCACATTGATTATGTTTTTACTAGTGACAACTCAACACACATGTTCGAAAAAAATGGCATTAATAAGCGAAAACCTCGTGGACATCTCCGATTAATACGACTTAAACCGCGATTTACGAGAACCCGACCGACCACCCTTCCTTTCCATACTTAGCCAATTTTATGGCCCCAAGTTCCCGTCTTGGCTTTATCGAACTCTCATTCCTCGTATTTCGTGATATACATATTTCACCCAAAACTTTCGTGCTCTACGATTCCACCCCGCACTCGAACTCGCAAGCTTCACTCTACCCGGGTTCAAAAAAAGTTTCAAATCATTTATCACTCCCTTCCATCCCTGCCACCTTCACGCCCTTCCCAATGCACATTAATTATGTTTTTATTAGTGATAAATCACCACACAAGTTCGAAAGGATTGGCATTAATAAGCGAAAACCTCGAGGACATGTCCCATTAAAACGCATTAAACCGCGATTTATGCAAAAACCTCTAGGACATCTCTCATTAATACGCATTAAACCATGATTTATAGGAGTCCGATCGACCACCCTTCCTTTCCATACTTAGCCAATTTTATAGCCATGGGTTCTCGGGTTGGCGTTATCGAACTCTCATTCCCTGTGTTCCGTGATATACATCTTGCACCCAAAACTTTCATGATCTACAATTCCACCCTGCACTTCTCGAACTTGCAAGCTTTAAAAGTTTCAAACCATTTATCACTCACTTCCATCTCTGCCACCTTTGCGCCCTTCCCAATGCAGATTAATTATGATTTGATTACTGATTAATAAGTGAATACCTCGAGAACATCTCTCATTAAAACGCATTAAACCGCGATTTACGTCAGATTATATTATCAAATATCTTCTTCACATGTTACGTTTCCTATTACTTTATGGGAAGATTCCATTTCATACTAATTGCATTGTTCCTACCATCTATTCCTGGGTAGATTATTTTTCAATAACTGTAAAGTAAGATATAGGTTATATCTTAAATTACTATTCAATGTAATTTAAATATAACTTTTAACATTTACAATTTTCTTACCATTTCATTTCTTAAAAACAATTGAACATAACTTCTTAATATTTAGTTTTTTAGTTTTTTTCATTTAATTTTACATATTTCAACTTTCATTTCATTATTGTTAAAGATCTATTCTAATTACCCTTTACTTACCATACTGTTAATTTCTGTTTTTTTTAACCATATTCCTCTTCTCTCCCCATCTTCCAAAAATCATCATCATGAATAATTATAAGCTGTGAACTATCATCTCCATTCCCAAATCTACTTGGCAGGGACTAAGCTGCCACACAACACTTGTTTTAATTTATTCTAAAATCTTTTCACTTATTTACTATTTATAAAGTGAATAATAATAATAAAATTTTAATTTATAAAAATATTAAAAGTAAATGTATAATAAAACATTTTATCAAATTGTTCTTTATCTTTTATTTAAATAATCTATTATAATTTTTATTTTTATTTTCTATTATAAGGTAACGTAGGCATATTTATGAGTAAAGGTAGGTGATAAAATAAAATTATTCCATGACATGCAACGATAGATCACCTATCAAAGATGAAATAATATCGTTTTTGAAAAAAAACCATGTATCAAAATTCATCAATTCAACGATGTTTACGTAGATTTAACAAATCAAAGGAAAGTTGTCCATCATGGATACTTCATCCAAGTCAAAGAAATGAGTCATGGATCAAAAAGGTGAACATTAAAGGAAAATGGAGCATCATCCAAGCTGGCCATTGCCTTAATGATTAAATCAAGGAGTGGGCTAACTCGGGAGCAATCTTCCTTCACGAGTTACTTTTCCGGCAGGTTTTCTGGTGGTGCGATTTTAAATTCTCAGCCAATCCAGAACTTTGATCGATTTTTTGAGCATCTGGATTGGTTTAAAATGGGGAAAAAACCCTGGGATAAGGTTCTGAAATGCATCGAACTTTGATCCATGTGAAACTCAGGCCACCCCTGAAAATCTGGTCGGATTCAGGCCCATTTTTTTCCTGAAAAATGGGTTTGTTTTTTCTTGAGTTAGCTTACTCCTTAAATCAACCCTCACTTAGTTAGTAGTTGATCATTTGTGCGAACAATGGGTCAAAGGGGAATGAGACATTAGGATTGTAAAATCAAAGAAAATTGCACCAAACCATTGGTACACCCAATAAAATAAATCAGCCTCAAGGAACGGTCACATTTTATGAAATTGCTACTCAATCAATCGAATTGATGTCTTCATTCAATTGGTTTTAGTAGATGTTGATCATCATCAATTAAATGAATCCAAATTAAGTCGTCATTTCATGCAAGTTGTCCAAATCAAAGCAAATGAAAAGTTGAATTAAAAAGTGGTTAACGTTTGAATGGGTGAATCAATGTTAGTTATGAAGTTTTATTAATTTAATATAGATCTATATTAAATTTGGATTTATCAAGGATCTAGAGATCCAATTTCTTAAAATGTAAATTTTTTATTATTGTTGTTGTGTTTTAATTAAACCAATTTTATTTATTATTTTATTTTATTTTATTTATTTCATTTTATTTATTATTATTTCATTTTATTTTTATTAATTTTATTTTATTTTATTTTATTTTATTTTATTTTATTATTTCATTTTATTTTCCCATTCGCGAGTGATTATGAGCCCATGTAAAATGTATATTAATAAATAAACAAGTGTTGTGTGGCATCTTAGTCCCTACCAAGTAGATTTGGAAATGGATATAATAGTTGACACCTTATAATTATTAATGATGATAATTATTGGAAGATGGGGAGAGACGAGGAATATTGCTAAAAAATAAGAAATTAACAATATGGTAAGTAAAGGGAAATTAGAATAGATCTTTAACAATAAGCAAATGAAAGTTGAAATATGTAAAATTAAATGAGAATTAAAAATAATAATAATAATATTAAAAAGTTATGTTCAATTGTTTTTTTTTAAATGAAATAATAAAAAAAAATTAAATATTAAAACCTATGTTGAAATTTCATTGAATACTAATTAAAGATATAACTTATATCTTAATTTACAATTATTGAAAAATAATCTACCCAGAAATACATGGCAGGAACAAAGTAATTAATATGAAATGGAATCTTCCCATAAAGTAATATGAAATGTAACATGTGAAGAAGATATATGATAATATAATCTCACGTAAATCGTGGTTTAATGCATTTTAATGGGATATGTCCTTGAGGTTTTCGCTTATTAATGCCAATCTTTTCGAACCTGTGTGGTGAGTTGTCACTAATAAAATCATAATTAATGTGCATTGGGAAGGGTGCAAAGGTGGTGGGGATGCAAGGGAGCGATAAATGTTTTGAAACTTATTGTGAACCCGGGTAGAGTGAAGCTTGCGAGTTCGAGGAGTCTGGGGTGGAATTGTAGATCACAGAATTTTTCCGTGCAAGATGTATATCACAGAACACAAGGAATGAGAGTTTGATAGCACCAACTCGAGAAATGATGACCATAAAATTGGCTAAGTATGGAAAGGAACGATGGTCGGTTGGACTCCCATAAATCGTGATTTGTTTTCTCTTATTAATGCCAATTTTTTTGTACCAATGTGTTGAGTTGTCACTAGTAAAATCATAATTAATGTGCATTGGGAAGGGTGCGAAAGTGGTGGGGATGGAAGGGAGCGATATATTCTTTGAAACTTTTGTGAACTCAGGTAGAGTGAAGCTTGCGAGTTCAAGGAGTCCAAGGTGGAATTGTAGATCACGAAAGTTTTGGGTGCAAGTTGTATATCACGGAACAAGGGGCATGAGAGTTTGATAGCACCAACCCAAAAAACCATAGCCATAAAATTATCTAAGTATCGAAAGGAACGGTGGTCGGTCAGACTCGTGATGTGAGGATATAGATGGAGATGAGGATTTGCTAGTCCGCCAACCCGAGAACCCACGATCATGGGAAGCTGACTAAGTATAGAAACAGAAAGGGATAATAGAGGGGAAGAATAAAAGGGAAAAAGAGGTAAGTATCTCACGCAACAACATATGTTGTTCATTTATTAATGCCAATCTTTTCGAACCTATGTGGTGAGTTTTCACTAGTGAAAGCATAATGAAAGTGCATTGGGAAGGGCACGAATGTGGCAAGGATGGAAGGGAGTGATAAATGGTTTGAAACTTTTGTGAACCCGGGTATAGTGAAGATTGTGAGTTCGAGGAGTCTGGGGTCGAATTGTATATCATGGAAGGTTTGGGTGCAAGATGTATATCACAGAACACAGGGCAGAAGAATTCGATAGCACTAACCCGGGACCCCGCGGTCAGATAATTGATGGAGATGAGCATATGCCAGTCTGCCAACCTGGGAACCCGTGATCATAAAAATGTGACTAAGTATAGAACCAGAAAGGGATAATAGAGGGGAAGAAGAAAAGGTTAAAATGGGTAAGTATAGAAGAGACAAATGAAAGGGAGAAAAGAGTGTCTTAAATTCTTGTAGAAAGAGGTTGAATCCATCTATTAATAGTTGTACAGGAAAATGAGTTAATTTAAAATAAAATACAAAATTCAAAAAAACAATATCAAACATTGAAAAACACCATACAACAACCTTAAATATTTTATATTCAAATAAACTAGGTTACAAAATACAGTTGAGATGATTTCCCAAAATAGCTCTCTTGGAATTTGTAAAAAAATATATAGTTCAGTACATATCCTCTGAAATTTAAATGTGTTTGCCATAATGACTGGGATTGGGGCTCCCGCGGATCATAAAGAAAATATGTAAAAGAATCAAGCTTGTAGGCATCCTTTTCCCTTCATTGGTAATCTTGTCGACAACCTTTTTGAACCACTCCTCGATGTAGCTCCTCATGGGTGCCACATTGATTTCATGATGGATTTTTATACTGAAGAATTCATTTTCCAAGTCCCTTAGATCAATAGAGAGGTTGTGCAATGCTTCTTCAATATCTTGGTTTTTAATTGAATAATCAACTAGATAGTTTTTCACGCCATCTTCACATGATTTTATAGATCTTCACGCCATCATTAATTGAATAATCAACTAGATATTTTTTCACGCCATCAAATGCTTGCTTGGTTAAAAACAACGAGTTGAATATCAATTTCGGGTCTTGGACTTCATTGGTGTTGTCAGCTAGATCTATCTCATTCAGCTTCTTGAATAGTTTGTCTCTTCTAGATATGGCCTAGCTACATTAGCTTTTTATTCAACATTATGTACTTTGATAAGTGTTAACCTCCCTCTATCATCGAAAGTTTGGGTTTTAAGGTGCCTTCCTTGTAATGTTCTTGGTCATCCACATCTGAGACAACTTAGAGATGCAGTTCAAGGCCAATTGAAACATGAGGGAGTGGTTTTATGTGACATCATATTTGGGGGGGAAAATTTATGTTAGCCAACAGAAGCTCGAACAAAAAAATCAAGTATCATATGATTGGTATTCTCCCTGTATTTGATCGTTTGGTTGGTTGAAATGCTTGCATGAACATTTGTATACTGAATTTCTTTGTTTTATTGCTGAAAATTGGAAGGGACTTTCAAGTCACCTGCAAAATTATCTTTGTTGAAGTATATAGCTTCTTCGAACAACACAGATTTGGCAAGTGTATCAAATGTTGCAGACCACACCATAATCTATCTTTTGTCAGAGGAGTGGCACATATCGTGGCTTACAAAATGGTCTGGAATATTCAAAAGTGACGCCAAATATTACTCCATGCCCGAATATACTCAGAAGGAAATTATAAATTTGGATCCTCACGAAGGTGCGAAACTATATGAGTGGTTGAATCAACATCCTAAAATTACAGAACTTTCTATCTCAAAGTTTTTTGATGACTTCTGGATGTAGTAACGAACTCGACAGACAGTCAGTTTCTATCTCAAAGTTTGTTGAGCGACCTTTGGATGTAGTAACAGACTTTACATACAGTCAACCTTCTATCACTATTGCACATTGTTTGCACTATTCCTATGCAAATAATTACATCTGGGTCGAAGAGCTTACCACTCTTTGCCTGAATATTCCCCTAGTAATTGAAGGTGGGTATATAATCAAGGAACAAGGCTCTCAAATTTTTCTCATGCTTTCATCAATGAGTAACTGGGAAAATTTAATGGGAAGGAATTTTGTACTATGGACTTTGCAACACTTTCTAAAGATTACTTTATACTACCACCTTCTGAAGGAAGTTTGACGTAGACAGGTAATGATTTGGTTTTTGAAGATCATTTTTTACTACCACCTTCATGCAATGATTTTGTTTCATTCTTTATAAGAAACCTTGATGTAGTATGTATTCCAGAGATATTTCCACTGAATATCAATCTTCGTATTGTTTCCCATGCTTTGAATAAGGAGAATGCATTTCTTCTGTTGCAGTAGATCCGATATTTGAAAAAAATGGAAGTTGTTCGATGCTTGAAGCATTAACTTGTCTAGTTCAAATAAATTTCCATCACCTTGCTACAAATGTCTCTTGAGTTGTTGATCAATATCACAAGTCGATAAGCATAGAGTGTTTTCCTGGTCGTAGAGTGCTTCCATCCCTAGCTTGGGTTTCCACAAATGGTCGGTATTCGTATGCAACACAACCTGACCCACTAAAACCTACACCTACATGCAATTGAACAGATGTAAGAGTATATCAAGTCGTAAATCTAGGCTCCACATAACTTCAGCTTCAGGCATTGACACTGGCAGTGACCCCAGGCTCTAGATAGCTTTAGCTTCGGACATTGACACCGACGGTGGCAATGGGAACAATGTCATCAATTGCAGGGTGGTAATGTAGTGAAAAAATAGGCCTATCATTGTCAAAACACTTAGACTACAATGTTGTTAGACCTGCAAAAGAGCATCGACTTTAGCGTTGCTTTGTCATGAATATTAAAATGTTGATGTGAGTCCAAAAATATTTGGAGGTTAGGTGTCATGTGTGATGATGACCTCGACAATAGGTGCATGTCAGATATTTATTATCTGGACATTGCAGTGTTAATACAATTTTCATAGTCAATGACGGATCGAATGCATTGCTAGAAGCAATATTAATTATGTAATTAATTTATATTCTTGAAGGACGTGAATCCAAATAACACCTCAAACTTTTCTACCAATGGTGTGTTAAAAAAATACATTATTTTATATTTAAAAAAATAAAAAAATTGTATTTTCTATGTCTAACATTAGGTTTCACACATAAACATTTTCAAGTCAACAAAAATTAATATATAGTCAACTCAGATCTTAGGAAGAGATCAAACTCCCTAGATCTAGTTTATTTCCATCATGTTAGTTGGGATAGAAGGATCGAACACTAAGAGAAAGAAACAAGCTAGCAATAAAATCATATGTGGAAACCAAAGATGGGGATGGAAGCACTCTACGACCAGGAAGGCATTCTGTGCTTATCGAATTGTGATCCTGATGAACAACTAGAGAGACGCTTGCGGTGAGATGATGGCGAATTATTTGAACCAGGCAAGTTAATACTTCAAGCATCGAGCAACTTTTGTTTTTTCAAATATCAGATCTACTGCAACAAAAGAAATGCATTATCCTTATTCAAAGAATGTGAAATAGCAGGAAGATTGATATTCGGTAGAAATAGCTCTAGAATATCTACTACATAAAGGTTTCTTCTAAATAATGAAACAAAATCGTTACATGAAGGTAGTAGTAAAAGGTGATCTTCAGAAAGTGTGGCAAAGTCCATAGTCCAGAATTCCTTCCCATTAGATTTTCTGAGTTACTCGTTGATGCAGGCATCATAAACTTTTGAGAGCCTTGTTCCTTGATTATATACCCACCTTCAACTAATAGGAGAATATTCTTGCAAAGAGTGGTAAGCTCTTCGACCCAGATGTAATTATTTGCATAGGAATAGTGAAAAAAATGTGCAGTAGTGATAGAAAGTTGATTGTATGTCGAGTCTGTTACTACATCCAGAAGTCACTCAACAAACTTTGAGATAGAAATTGACTATCTGTCGATTATGTTACTACATCCAGAAGTTGCTCAACAAACTTTGATATAGAAAGGTTTGTAATTTTAGGATGTTGATTCAACCACTCATACAGTTTCTCACCTTCGTGAGGATCCAAATTTATAATTTCCTTATGAGTATATTTGTAAATGGAGTAATATTTGGCATCACTTCCGAATATCCCAGACCATTTTGTAAGCCACGATATGTGAGACTCCTCTGACGAAAGATAAATTGTGGTGTGGTCTATCGCATTTGATACACTTGCCAAATCTGTGTTGTTGGAGAAGATATATACTTCAACAAAGGAGCATTTTGCAGGTGACTTGAAAGTAGCTTCCAATTTCCATCAATAAAAAAAGAAGTTCAACATACAAATCTCCAGGCAAGCCTTTCAACCAACCAAAGGATCGAATACAGGGAGAATACCAATCATAAGATACTTGAATTTTTTGTCTAAGATTTTGTTGGCTAACATAATTTTTTTCCCTCAAAGATGACGTCACATAAAACCACTCCCTCGTCTTTCAATTGGGCCTGAATGGTATCTCTAAGTTTTCTCAGATGTGGATGACCAAGAACATTACAAGCAAGGCATGTTAAACCCCAAGTTTTCAATGATAGAAGGAAATTAAGACTTATCAAAGTACAAAATGTTGAACAAAAAGCTAAGACCTCCTTGCAATCCTTGCCCTTGATAGTAAGCATTGGCTCGGGAAGTCTTAACATATTTTGAAATACTTGAGATGATAGGGAGACTCGGGAATGGTCCCACAACTGGATAATCCACTGGTTTGGAATATAATTTTCGGCGCACCAGGTGACCAACTCCTTACAGTAAAAAAACTTTGGGGACACAACCTGCTCACGCAATTCCAGATGTCTAGATAACTTCCTTCTGGGCAGAAGGGGGCGAGTAGTAGTCATAAGCTTTGGACCACTGAAAAATCTGGTCTTCGCGCCAAAAAATATTCAATGTATCTCCATAGAAATGTTGTCGAGCTATAGCCATAAGGTGATGAGAACGTTCCTTTTCTCCTAATGTTATTTAAAATGAATGTTTGAGGATGATAATATAATCTCTCGTAAATCTTGGTTTAATGTGTTTTAATGGGAGATGTGTTGAAATTTTCACCTATCAATGCCAATATTTTTTAATCTATGTGGTGAGTTGTCACTAATAAAGGCATGATTAATGTTCATTGGGAAGGGTGCGAAGGTGTCGGGGATGGACGGGAACAAAAAATTCTTTGAAAATTTTGTGAACCTGGGAGCCTGGGAACCTGTGAATCTGTGACAACAAGAGGTGAACAATCAACTAAGTATGGAAAGGTGGGGCAAAATGCCTTAAAAAAACTAAAGTAAACAACAATTTTTCTGAGTTCAAGATAAAAAATAAAATAAAAAATTAGATCCCATAATATTGACCTCTGCCAATTCGATATCAGGCGACTAGGGTGCATCTAGGGTGCTGGTGAGAAAAGCTAATTCTTTGATGAAGATTTGTTTTTATTACAACATCTGACAGTAATTGTGTCCTGATAGTATTTAAAATGAACACTAGAGAATGATAATATAATATTTCGTAGATCTTGGTTTAATGCACTTTAATGGGAGATGTCCTTGATCTTTTCGGTTATTAATGCCAATATTTTTGAACCTATGTTGTGAGTTGTCACTAATAAAAGTGTAATTAATTTGCATTGGGAAGTGTGCAAAGGTGGCGGGTGATCCAAAAAGGATCCAGAGAAGGCTAAGAACAACTCAGAACTCGCAGAGGCAACTCAAGATACTCAAAATGGCTTCAGCAGACAAAGAAAGGGAAAACATTCAAAGTTCCCAAAACTCAGTGAAAATGGCATGATTGCAAAGAGCATGTCATAAGATTTCTAATGGCGTAAATGTCTCGTCAAATGGAGTTACGGGTCGAAAGATATTCGTGGTAAAAGTTTTGGTCAACCTAACCTAATCAGTGGGGATGAGTCAGCATCAATACAGATGAAGTCATCGTTTGTACAACTTATGTGGTAAGCATAGAGGGTGACACATGTCATGATGACATCATAATGATGATGTGGCAGCACTAGAGGCTACCATGTGTCACTTGTTTTTGGACTTTTCAGGTCGACATGTGGACCAATGAAAATGTGCCATGTGGCAGTCCGTACATGACACGTGGAATCCCTACAATATGTGGCAGGTTGACGTGGCATCCGTACAACACTTGGCAGGATGACATGGCAGAGAGGTGACATGGAAAGGTGACTTTGCGAGGAGGTGACATGGGCCAATGTTTGGTTTCCATGTGGCCTAGTCATGGGCAAATGCCAAATGATGTCCAGCAACCGAATTATTAAAAAAAATATAAATACAGTCTGCCAAATATAGCGGTAGTTCCACCAGATATGGTGGAATATTCCGCCAAACGCTAAACTAGCCACCTCCACCTAAACCTCCACCAACCAATGACTTAAAATAGCCTCCGCTAACCAATGCATCAAGTGCCCCATTAATTCATAACCATCCACATTTTATTATATAAAGGGGGTTTCCACCAGAGTATGGGGAGAAAACCAAGGGCGGATTATTACGAAAGAGACACAAATTTCGAGACAGAGGCACATATTTTGAGATAGAACCCAATCAGTAATTGCAGGTGCAGGCATGAAAACCGAGGCGATATTTTTCTTGGATCCGAGAGTGCCAGACTCAGATCGAGGCATGGAGATAATCATTTTTAGGTAATTCGATGCCACAAATGCAGTGGTGATGTTTGTTTTTTGATCTAAGAAAATCGTCTGTAGCTTAACTCCAAAATGAGGCATACTTATGTATTTTTCCCAATTATTTTGTGGAGTAAATAACAAGGCCTACACATTTGAGAGCAGGACCCGAAGATGTAGTCCACCAATGACGAAATTTGTTATCAAGTTTTTGCATTCATATTGCATGCTTATGTCTCTTTACATTTGAGCTTATCCTTCTTTATGGTGTACTTTATTTTATGCTCATTTAATACAATTCTTTAATAAGTCATTGGACGAAAAGATCTTGGATCAACGGGGATGGACAGGAAAAATAAATGCTTTCAAACTTTTGTGAACCCAAAAGTCCACGAACCCGCGAATCTGCGACAAAAAGAGGTGAAGAATCAACTAAGTATGGAAAGGCAGGGCGGTCACACGAACCCAAACAGACTCATTGTAGGTAGAGTGAAGCTTGCGAGTTCGAGGAGTCTGGGGTCGAATTGTAGATCACAGAAGTTTTGGGTGCAAGATGTATATCATGGAACAAGGGGCATGAGATTTTGATAGCACCAATCTGGGAACTTGCAGCCATAAACATTAAATATGGGAAAAACATTCTCAGCTATGGAATATACTTGGAGCTCGACAAACTCAGGTTCAAGTTTAAACATAATTTGTTTATATTTATTTCAATACTATTCATATTATTTTATTTTAATAGTATTTTTGTGGCCCAAATGTAAACCATGTTCCAATTTGAAGGGTGTTTTCGGCTCACAAATTTTGCTCAAACGCATAGGCGATAGAGAAAATATATGAGTTAACATTTTCATATGCAAGCATATTCTCAAATATGACAAGCTATAATATATGCACAATATTAAAGAGGGACATGACATCAACACTTTTGTAGATGAAAATGGGATAGCACAATATTGCATTCTTACTATGATGATGCCTTAAAAAAACTAAAATAACCAACAATTTTTTGCTAATTCAAGATTGACACAAAAAAATCATCAGATCCCATAATATTCTCCCATTAATGCGTTTTAATGGGAGATGTCCTCGAGCTTTCCACTTATTAATTCCAATATTTTTGAACCTATGTGGTGAGTTGTCACTAGTAAAATCATAATTAATGTGTATTGGGAAGGGGTGAAGGTGGCGGGGATAGAGAGGACTGAAAAATGTTTTGAAACTTTTGTGAACCCGGGAGTCCATGAACCCGTGAAACTTTGAAGAATCGACTAAGTATGGAAAGGCAGGGTGGTTAGATGGAGTCATCATAGGTAGAGTGAGGATTGCGAGTTCGAGGAGTCTGGGGTCGAATTATAGATCACCGAAGTTTTGGGTGCAAGATGTATACCCCGAACATGGGGCATGAGAGTTTGATAGCGCCTATTCGAGAACCCGTGGCCATAAAATTGGCTAATTATGGAAACGAAGAATGATTGGTCAGATTCGTGATGTGAATATATAGATAGAAATGAGGATTTTTCAGTCTGCCACCCCTGGAACCCGCGAGCATAGAAATGCGACTAAGTATAGAACCAAAAACGAATAATAGAGGGGAAGAAGAAAAGGGGAAAACGGGTAAATATAGAAGAGGAAAAGGAAAGGGAGAAAAAAACTTTATCCCTCACGCAACAACACTTTGTCTGATAATTATCAAGCGATAGAAACACATTAACTATGGGAAAAATATTCTCAACTATGAAATATAGTTGGAGCTTGACAAACTCTGGTTCAAGTTTAAAGAGATGTTTATATTTATTTCAACATTATTCATATTATTTTATTTTAATAGTATTTTTGGTGGCCCAAATGTAAACCATGTTCCAATTTGTGTTTCTCAAGTGGAGATGTTTTTATGAAGACACATTTCCTTGAACAATAGTCTAGGGGTAGGGAAAGTGCAATGTGGACTCCTTGTTGAGCAGACATTTGTTGAAGATTAAGTAATGTATTTCAAAGTGTATGTATCATTTGCATAACATCAATATGACTTTTTTCATGTTCTCTGTGTATTCTTCGAAATGCACTTGTCATAGATTTGTCAACCTTTGTCATGTACGAGGTACAATATGATGTTGTAGCATATGCATTGAGGACATATTGTGCGTCTGTATTTGCATTCCACATAACTGGCATGTCCTTGGAGAAACTGTTGTTCCAAATATGTGAAAGTTTCCATTTAAAAAAAATTGTTGGTTGTTTAAGTGTAGATTGTATGGCTTGGATGTACTCATCTTTTGTTATATTTATCTCTACCAAGAATTTTTGGAAGCTCATTAAGTCATCAAAGTCTCCTTGTTCTAGAAATGTGAAGAAAGATTTAGATTTCTCAATGAGAACATTGTCCTCTAAACTAATTGGCTCTATGATTCTTGTTGTTTTCATTGGCAGCACAACGAAGTTGTATCTCCAATGTGAATTTTTTCATTTTTTACAGCTTCTTGCATGATAATGTCTATGAAATTTGGAAGGTTATGGATCCAAATGATTTGTGTTGCATGTTATGTATTTGTCCAGAAACTACTCAATCTGTGAGTTGTTGTCATTTCCATAGATTGGTGCACCTTCTTTCCAAAACAGTGCGTGGTCATGCTCACTCCCTCTATTCTAGAATTCAGTCACAAAATAGTAGTCCGATAGTAGTCACAAAACAATGCTTGGTCAATTGACTCAGTGGTTTGTTGTTTGCTTCTTGCTCTTGTTTGCTTCAACTTTGCAAGGTTGAAGTCTTGCATCCGCATTTGGACCTGTTGTTGCGGTTTGCACAGTTGGGATTCTGCATCCACGATTGGAACTTCATTTCTAGCATTCCTCATTCACGGGTAAGTTCCAGTGCCATTGTTGCATTCCTATTCATTGTTTTTTGTTTGTTATTTCCAGTTTTCAAGTAAGAATTTTCAATACTGGGAATCCCTGAGTCAAAATCATCTTCCATAACATCTTTGTATGTGACTACTATGACCAGAGAAACAAGAGTGTAATGTTTCCTTGGTATTGTTCTTGAAATTCAATGTTCGACACAGAAACCACCTCTATCATAGGCATAGTGACATATAAAAAAGGAAATCAAATTTTCTCCTCATATTTTATGTTCCTGAAAACCATACGTTTGGTGCATTTTTTTTCAGGTTGTTCCTCATATTTATTTTGAATTGCTATTTTCCAATGAGCTATGGTTTTATGTCCAGGACATGGAAGTGGGCATATGTGATTGGAAGGGAACAACCTGAAAAAAAATGCACCAAACGTATGGTTTTCAGGAACAGAAAATATGAGGAGAACATTTGATTTCCTTTTTTATATCTCAATATGGTTGAAACAGAGGTAGGTTTTGTGTCCATCATTGGCATTCAAAGGGGAAAAAAACATTTTGGAAAGGAACAGCCTGAAGAAAAATTCGCCAAACGTATGGTTTTCAGGAACATAAAATATGAGGAGAATTTTTTTTTTCCTTTTTTATATGTCACTATGGTTGCGACAGAGGTGGGTTCTGTGTTGAACATTGGCATTCAGGAAAAATACCAAGACAACATCAAAATCCTATTTCTCTAGTCATAGTAGTCACATACAAAGGTGTTGTGCAAGAGGATTTTGACTCAGGCATTCCCAGTATTGAAAATTATTACTTGCAAACTGGAAATAGCAAACAACAAACAATGAATAGGAATGCAGCCATGGCACTGAGACTTACCCATGAATAGGTAATGACAGAAGATTGATTCCAATCACAGATGTAGAATCCCAACTGTGCAAACTGCAACAACAGGTCCAATTGCAGATGCAGGACTTCAACATTGCAATGTTGAAGTAAACAAGAGTAAGAAGCAAACAAAAAACCAGTGAACAAGCACCAAGAGTTCCAACTACAGCTACAGGACTTCAACTTTGCAAAGTTGAATCAAACAACAATAAGTATCATCCAGCGAAGCAACGAGCAAGCATCAACTAGTGAACGAGTAATTCCGGTGAAGAACAATATTTCCCAAATTCACTACAGACAAGATTGTATCCAAAAATCGGAGGAAAATGTATTGTAACACACATGTTAAGTAAAAATTTAAGGTTGTGAGGCATGTTTCACATTGTGTAAACATTTAAGAAAGTTGCAGTTTGCATGGTTGGGGTTCTGCATCCGCGATTGGAACTGTGCTTCTGTCGTTCCCCATTCATGGGTAAGTTTTAGTGCCATGGTTGCATTCCTATTTATTGTTTGATGTTTTCTATTTCCAGTTTGCAAGTAAGAATTTTCAATACTAGGAATGACTAAGTCAAAATCCTCTTGCAAACATCTTTGTATGTGACTACTACGACCAGAGAAACAAGAGTGTATTTTTGTCTTGGTCTTGGTTTTGTTCTTGAACATCAATGTTCGACACAGAATCCATGTCTATCACAACCATAGTGACATAAAAAAAAGGAAATCGAATTTGCTCATATTTTCTGTTCCTGAAAACCATGCATTTGGTGCATTTTTTTCAGGTTGTTCCTCATATTTTTTTTCATTGCTATTTTCCATCGAGCTATGGTTTGATGTCTAGGACATGGAAGTGGGCACTTGTGATTGGAAGGAAACAGGATGAAAAAAATGCACCAAACGTATGGTTTTCAGGAACAAAAAATATGAGGAGAACATTTGGTTTCCTTTTCTTTATATGTCACTATGGTTGCAACAGAGGCGGGTTCTGTGTCCATCATTTACATTCAAAGGGGAACAAGAAATTTTGGAAGGGAACATCATGAAAAAAATGCACCAAACGTATGGTTTTCAGGAACAGAAAAAATGAGGAGAAAAATTGATTTCCTTTTTTATATGTCACTATGGCTGTGATAGAGGTGGGTTCTTTGTCGAACATTGATGTTCAAGAACAAGACCAAGAAAACATTACACTCTTATTTCTTTGGTCGTATTAGTCACATACAAATATGTTCTACAAGAGGATTTTGACTCAGGCATTCCCAGTATTGAAAAATTTTACTTGCAAACTAGAAATAGAAAATAACAAAAAATGAATAGGAAGGTAGCCATGGAAATGGAACTAAAACTTACCCGTGAATGCGGAATGATAGAAGTGTAGTTCCAATCGTGGATACATAATCCCAACCGTGCAAACTGCAACAATAGGTTCAATTACGGATGCAGGACTTCAACCTTGCAAAGTTGAAGAAAACAAGAGAAAGCAACAAACAAAAAACCAATGAACAAGCACCAAGAGGTCCAACTGTAGTTGTAGGACCTCAACTTTGCAAAGTTTAATCAAACAACAATAAGAAACATCCAGGGAACCAACGAGCAAGCATCAACTGGTGAACCAGTAATGTTGGTGAAGAACAATATTGCCCAAATTCATTGCAGATAAGATTGTATCCAAAAATCGGAGGAAAATGTATTGTAACACGCCTGTTAAGTAAACATTTCAAGTTGTGAGGCCTGTTAGGTAAACATTTAAGGATTTCAAGACTGTCCAAGGGCCTCGCACTGTGTAAACATTTAAGAAAGAATGCAGTGTGGTAGGCCTGTTTACGTACGTAATAATAAAAATGTTTCTTTAAGTACTTAATAATAACAATACAAATAATGATAATAATAGTTCGAACGATAGAGACTAAGAAAAAAAAAATTAGTCAAAGGACAAACTAATATGAAGTCAACTAATAAAAAACTGACTCTCGATGCTCAAAACTTTGGATATCTAAACATTTAAATAAAAATAGTAAAAATTTAAAAAGACCGTAGATGATTAAAAACTTTGGATATGCTAACATATAAAACATTGGGAATAGCAAAGTTGGCAATAAGA
>SNQJ01S0185920.1:19120-34156 GCA_010110895.2 Picea sitchensis | reverse complement strand
TGATGCTGAAACACCACTGTGAGCAGATGCTGAAACACCGCTGTAGCATATGATGAAACAGTGTTGAAACTGAATTTGGCATTTAAATTTGGTAGAAAATTCAGTGAGACTGAAACTGGGTGGGATTTTGAAAAATTTAACATGCATTCCTTTTCACCCTTCTTCAATTTTTTTGCCTCTCGAAGGAGCTAAAGATTCTCTTTTAGTGTTCCAAAACCCTCTATATAACACACCGTTTTCCTATCCAATACTACCGATGGCAGCCGCAGGAGGGGGAGGTGGAGGGGTTCCAGGAGGAGGAGGTGGAGGGGCTCCAGGAGGAGGAGGGGGGGGCCAAGGGACGCCCCCGTCTCCCAGAGTTTTTACTAAAGTAGCTACCAGATATGCACCTCTAGTCCTGCCTGTCCCTCTTCACAACCTTCCTGAAAACTACATGAAAAACTTACCTAAATTTACAGGGGAAGGGGACCTGACCATGGTCGAACATATAAATTTCTTCGATCAGTTCGCAGATATCCTAGGTCTCGAACATGAAGATGTATATTTGAGGTTATTTGTTCAGACTTTCGAAGGACAGGCACGAACCTGGTTTCGAAGTCTACCCGCAGGTTCGATATTATCCTATGATGCCCTAGAAGACTCTTTTCTTAAACAATGGGACGAAGGAAAAGACCATTTGTATTATTTGACCGAGTTCTGGCCTTTAAAGAAAAAAAATTTGGAAACTGTTATTGAATTCATTCAAAGGTTTAACAAGTTATATAATAAGATCCCAGTCGAAGTTAAACCATCCCAACCTGCAGCCAAGGTAACCTTTGTGGGAGCCTTCGAACCTGATTTCGCACTTCTTTTGAGAGAAAGGAGAGGGACTACCCTAACCTGAATGCAAGATGATCCCGTGGAGATCGAATCTAACATGATGGATTCTAGCAAATTAAAAAAAAAAGTAGAAACGGGAAATCGAGAAACCAAATGTTTTAGGGAACAAGCGGGACCCTAAGGCCCTAGTAGATCCTCAAATGATAAAATGGATGACATGGCTAGGATAATTAAAGAGTTATCAAATAAGATTTCCAGAATGGAGCTAGATCAATCCAAGGAAGATCCTTTCGTTAAGAGGGAATTCAGAAGAAACCCCAACCCTCAAAATCAACAAAGATAGATTAAAAATGAAGACCAGAAAATTCAAACTCCTTTAAAAAATGAAAAATTTATAGGAGGAAATGACCTGCAAGATTTCGAGGATCTGGAAGAAGACGTGACAATTTTGGGTGACGAATGCACACATCCTTATTTAACTAAAGAAAATTATGAGAAGTCCTTGGACACTCAGCAACCGTCAAATAAAGATGATGACATAAACAACACTGATGTTTCTATCTATTAACAAATGATTGATTCTATAATGGTCGAGGTCCAAAATAAGTACAACCTGAGGCCTAAAAAAAAACCTATGTCGACTCCTCAACCGAAGAAAATTCTTCCTAGAGGTGAAATATACGAGCCTGCCTCAAAGGAGACTGAGATACCTAATAGAAAAATAAAAGGGGTAGATTCCCAGAATCCCAAAGTAAAAGAGGCTGAGACCCAAGCAAAAGAAATTAAGACAACTGAAACACATATACCGGTAAATAAACTCATGGGAAATAAATTAGCACAAACAAATAAGTTATAAAAGAAGGAGTCTAAGGCTTCAACTAGAGAAACAGACAAAGGTAGTGGAGGTTTCAGCCTTGAAAATGAGATAAATAAGATCAAAATACCAATCCCTTTGGTCGAATTAGCAAAAAATCTTGTGTATCGAAAGCAGATAACCAAAATGATAGGTTTTGCAGATCCAAAAAGTCACTCTGACATGTTAAACTTGGAAGATGATAATCCTAATATCACTTTTGGTCCACATTTTGAGGGTGCCAGAGACACCATCGCTCCCTTCTATATTATCCTAAATGTGCATGATCGACTGTTGCATAACTACATGATAGATTATAGAGCCTCACATAATGTGATGCCCAAGTCTATTATGGATAGACTAGGCCTCAATATCACCAAGCCTTATGGAGACCTCTACTCTTTCGATTCAAGGAGACTTAAGTGCATGGGTATGATAAAACATTTAGTAGTCACTCTTGCACAGGTTCGGGTGAAAAGCGTCCTGATGGATGTAGTTATCGCCAATATACCTCTGAAGTATGGCTTGCTACTATCTAGGTCGTGGGGAGCCAAACTTGGGGGGTCTCTTCAACTAGACATGACCTATGCCAAGATTCTTGTGTTTGGTGGATAGTTTACTTGGCTATACAGGGAAACAAGGCTAGCATACACAGTGAGCGACCCACAAAATCCTAACAATTATCCTGTTTATGTTGCCGATCAAGATCTAGGGAATTGTATTTTGTCTTTCGATGATGGTGTAAATAGTTGTACAAAAGACAATTACATAAATGATAATGAATTAGGAAAGATAGGTTAAAATATGTATAGAATCGGAATTTGGAAAATGTTTTTTGACGGTGCCTTGTCATATGAAGGAGCAGGTGCAAGAGTATTGTTTGTAGCACCTGAAAATGAATTTGTGATTCCTTTCTCTTACTGTAACGACCCTTGATTATTAAGTATAATTAATTTAATAATATAATCCTAAAAGATTAGCTAAACTACATTTATATGTAAAATAACATTTCTAATTGATTATTATTAATGAGTTGAATGTGATGGTTAATGATTCATTTAAATATTAATTAATTCATTAATTAATTAGTATTAAATAAAAGGTGGAGAATAAAATATAACACATTTAAATTAAGTTAGCATTATATATAAGAAGGGTCACATAAGAATCCGAGAGGAATATAAGATATTTAATGAATGGATAAAATATTTAATAAAATGGGATAAGGTATTTGGTGGGGGAGTAAATGAAGGGAGAAGTAGGTGAAGGAGGAACAAGGGGGAAAGTTGGAGAGGAGGGATTCTTTCGAGGGGGAAGTTGGCCATGAGTTTGGAAGCTCTGAGTATTGCAGAGAGAAACCAAGAGAATTTGTGAGATTGAACGCTCATTGAGGCCTGAGATTTCTTGGTGTGACATATTGATCAGAGCACCGAGTTGCTAGAGAGTTTTGGGCTTTCGAGAGGGGCCAGGGTATCCGTAGATATTCTGGAGCTAAGTCGTTTTCCTAGTTGGCAGTCTTGGACAATAGTTTTGGGCAATTTATCATGTTTACTTGAGTGGTACAGTATGTAGTGTGAGGAAACAACGATAGCAAAGCTGGTAACCTTGCTTGAGAAATTAGCATCGAGATCAGTGTGTACATTTGAATTATGCATTTATTTATTCTACTATGAATTCATTAATCTTTGATGAATCTAAGTTACTGAAGTCATTCTGGTATGAATATCAATTTTATGCTGAATAGATATTGTTTTAATTAAGAAATAAATTGCTTATGAGGATAACGATGTTTAGATATATTTATGGGCATTACACTACAGGTTTAATGGGATATAGACTGTACCAATAACATATGTGAGTATGAGGCTCTAGTCTTAGGGTTGGAATATGCTAGGAAACTGAACATAAAGAACTTGGAAATTATCTGACGTAGAGTTGATAGTGAAATAGATAAATCGGCAATACCAGGGCAAACACCCAAGATTAAGATCTTGGGAGATTTCCCACAGGATTTGTAAATTTTCTTCTCATTGGTAAATGTTCATTTCATCCCATGCTCTGAAAACTTGCAAGCCAATTCATTATCCAAAGAAGCCTCAATGTTCACCCCCCCTACAACTTTCAAACTAAAGTATCACATAGAGTTGAGGAACAAACCTTCCATACCAAACAACATCCAACAGTGGCAAGTGTTTGAATATGACAAAATCAAGAAGTTCTCGAGGATGGTGGGCGACAGAGTGAGAAACTCACATTGACCAAGAAACCAAAATGACCACACATGGATCATTAAAGAGGGAGAGGATCCCCAGGGGTTCCAATAAAAGATCGCTAATCATTGCATATTAGTTTTAAAGAACAATCAAATTCAAAAGAGTTAATCCCTCATTGTTCGACCAAAATGATGTCTTACTTAAAATCTGCTTTACCCCAACTTGAAAGAGGTTGAAGGCGTGACGTAGGGACCGAAGATGAGCCTAGGATAGTAAAAATATCAATGTACCCTCACGAAAATTGAAAAGAAAGTATAAAGACTTACTCAGGTGGTATAAAGACATTTTCTCTTGGTCATATGAAGAGTTGAGGACCTATGACACCACTGTGATTGAACACAAGATACCCATAAAGCCTGGTGTCAAATGTTTAGACAAAAAGAAACTCAGATGAATCAATCCCTATTTTATTGCTTTCATTGTCCGAGAGTCAAAAATCCTGAGCCTTAAAAATAATCATTGCCCGAGATACTCACATTTGGGTATGGCTTGGTTCTGGTTAGAAAGAAAAGTGGGGAGATCGGACTATCAATGTTGATTTTTGAAATCTAAATAAGTCCTCCCTCAAAGACAATTACCCTCTACCAAAATGGATCACATTCTAGAAAAGTAGTTGGGGCAAATGGTTATCTGATGGTCGGCGGGTTTTAGTTACAACCAAATTGCTTTCAATGAGCGATAAAGAAAAACAACCTTCACCACCCCAAGGGGTACACATTTAGGTATGACAAGATGTTTTTTGGTTTAATGAATGTAGGTGTTACTTTCCAATGTGCTATGGATATCGCTTTCATCGTCGAGAGGGACAAATTTGTGGTTGTCTATGTTGATGATCTAACCATTTTTTCTAGATCTGATGAATATCATCTGATACATCTCAAACAATTGTTTGAGAAATGTCGCAGGTTTGGTGTGTCTTTAAACCCCAAAAAGTCTCACTTTCTGGCACAAGAAGGAAAACTCTTGGGCCATATTGTGTCTTGAGATGGAATTAAAACTGATCCTAAGAGGTTTGAAGCTATAGACACCATAAATATCCTAGGTAAAAGAGATTTAGTCATTCTTAGGACAAATAAATTTTTGAGGAGATTTATCCCAAACTTTGCTGAAATGCATGATTTGATCCTGGATAATGCCTAAAGAAGAACAACGAAGTGAAATGAATGAGAAAAATCCAAGGAATCATTTTCACGTATCAAGAAGGTTATAAGAGAGGCACCCGTACTGACAACCCCTAATTATCTAAAATATTTTATGATTTTCTCATTCACCTCTGAACACACACTTGTTGTTGTACTCCTTCAGAATAATGAAGAAGGTTTCAAGCAACCAATAGCCTCTTTTAGCAAAAGTCTTGGAGACACTGAACTTCTAGTCGATATAATGGAAAAGAAAACATATTATATGGTGAAGGAGTTAAAGGATTTCAGAACCTATGTGTGCTACATTCCAAGGTAATTGTCAATGCGTACCCACAGCAGTTTTGTAAAGACATTTTTAGTTCAGGTCCGGCGATTGATGGAAAGAGGGGGCGGTGGCTTGCTAAAATTCAGAATTTGATCACGGAGATAAAACCAAAGAGACTAGTAAAAGGACAAGGTTTGGCTAAGCTCTTAGTTGAATCAAATTTCAAAGCACTCAGAATAAATGGCCCTCTGAGGGGATGTGAAGAGTGTGTGGACATTAACGAACTCGATGAACAAATAACTACAATTAGAATCAAAGAGAAGTTTGCCTCATCAAGTTGGTATAAAGACATAGTGTCCTACCTACTGACCTTGAAATGCCTGAGTGACCTATCCCCATCTAAATCTAGGACACTAAAGTTTCATGTGGTGAAGTACTGTATATCCTAAAACCAATTGTATTGGAAGGACCCACTAGGCTTCCTATTGGTTTGTTTAATTGAATCGAAACATAGTAAAAGACATTTTGGTTCAGTCCGACAGTGATGGAAAAAGGGGACGGTGGCTTGCTAAAATTCAAGAATTTGATCTGGAGATAAAACCAACGAGACTAGTAAAAGGACAAGGTTTGGCTAAGCTCTTAGTTGAATCAAATTTCAAAGCCCTCAGAATAAATGGCCTACAGGGATATGAAGAGTGCGTGGACATGAACGAGCTCGATGAACAAATAACTACAATTAGAATCAAAGAGAAGTTTGCCTCATCAGATTGGTATAAAGACATAGTGTCCTACCTGTTGACCTTGAAATTCCCGAGTGACCTATCCCCATCTAAATCTAGGACGTTGAAGCTGCACGCAGTGAAGTACTGTATATCCAAAAACCAATTGTATTGGAAGGACCCACTAGGCTTCCTATTGGTTTGTTTAATTGAATCAGAAACATAGAAGGTCATAAACAAATTTCACAAAGGAGTGTGCGGAGGACATCACGCCTGGAGGGAAACAACTTATAAGATCTTGAGGGTAGGATATTATTGTACCAAACTATTCTCAGACGTTAGTGCCAATGTCATATCCTGTAACCCTTGCCAATTGTTCACAGACAAACACAAACTCCCAACGCTATCGTTGGTTCTGGTCAAAACGGAAGCCCCTTTTCAACAATGGGAACTAGATTTTATAGGAAAAATTAACCCTCATTATAGTGCTCAACATAAATGGATACTGACTGCTATAGATTACTTCACCAAATGGGTGGAGGCTATTCCAACTAGAAAGGCAACGGATTCGGTGGTAATGGATTTCCTAGAAGAGAACATTTTGTCTAGATTCGGTTGCCCTCGAAAGATAGTCACAGATAACTCCCAGGCATTTAAATCCATCGCTATGGTCAGCTTTTGCCAAAAGTATAATATAGTGCTCATTCATTCCATGGCATATTACCCCCAAGGAAATGGGCTAGTTGAGTCTTCAAACAAGAGTCTAATCAGTTTAATTAAGAAAGTGTTGAGAAAAAACAAAAAATCTTGGCATGTGCATTTGAAATACGCTTTATGGGCGAATCAGATAGGTACAAAAAAATATATTGGCACTTCTCCTTACCAAATGGTATATGGGACAAGATGAGAAAGAAGAACCAAATCATGTCACAAGAAGAATAAACCAGCTGATTGAAGTCCAACAGCATAGGGCTGAAGTGGACGAAAGGCTGCAAAAATACCAGGACAACATGAAAGCGTTATTCGATCGTAAGGCCAAGGATAAAGAATTTCTCCCCGATGATTTGGTTTTTAGATGGGATGCTAGGAAGGAAAACTCAGTAAAACATGGTAAATTTGATCATATCTGGTATGGACCGTTCAAAGTCACATCTCCTGAAGGAAAAAAATTGTTTCTATTAGAGAATCTGGACGGTAAAATCCTCAACACCCTTGTCAACGGGAGTTATTTAAAGTGCTATATGCAATAAATTGTTTCCAAATTTTCCACTGTATATACCGGTTTGTGTTTTCTTTTTTATTTCAGAATTTTTCCTTGGTAAGTCTACTTTCATGACAAATAAAATAGGTCAGTGTTTTTCTAGAAGTAGAGATACGAAATTTTTAACGCAATCATTTCTTTTAAAGCCCTGATACTCTTTGTGTTGTTACTTTACAGGATCCCGGCTTGTAGTCCAAACGAGCGAAAGGAATAAATAGACAATCATATATCAGAGAATAAATTCCAGAGAAGAGAACGAAGTGGTAAGGCAAAGGTACGAATTCCAAAGAAGTCTGTATTTCAAACGAAGGTCTCTAAAGTGTCGTGACGGTCTCATAAGTATGATATGTCATTAAAAGAACGAGTTCTTACTCTGGGTTCTAAGAGTTTCACCGAGATAAATATAAGAGGTAATTAAAATAAGTAGAAAGAGGAAAGCATCTCAGATGAAAGGTTCCAAGAGTTGGGTTTCAATCCATTACCCCTATATTTCAAAATTCCAGACCTTTCTTCGTCGCCCTTTTTCTGTCCTTGGATTTACCTTCTTAAAAAGAAAAGCACCTTTCCGGGTTTCCTACAGGGGAAGAAGAGGTTACATTTTAGATTTGGAAGCTATAAAATAGACCTAGGAAAGTAATTTGTTCCTCATAAACTCCTCAGTCTCCTACTAAACAAAGTTATGTGTAGGTTGATCATGACTCTTCTAGGTTTTTTAACAGTCTTCGAAGGATTGAGGCTTGATCAAAGGAAGGCCCCTGGAAGTATTTTTTCCCATTTTCCCTGTGGGCTAAGGAGTTTTGAAAGTTAAGAGAAGGTTGGTCTCGAGTAATCAAAGCAAGTTGAAAGACCTCCACTGCGAATATTACACAGATATCACCCCTGGTATGCCTTATACAAACTGATTGCCCCCACTTCATGTTTTAAAAAGTAAAATATAAGACAGATGGTGAAAGGAAATTCATATTTGATTGCCCCCATCTAGTCCAAGAAGAGGATGAAACGAAATTCATAAATTATTTCCCTCGTCTCAACATTTAAATGCATAATTTCGATTCGAAGTGGTGAAAGGAAATCCAGTAAAAAGGGCCAGATAACTTCACCAGGGTACTGAACAAGCTGGCTGGCAGTGAAGCAATATATGATATATTTGTAAGGCTGTCATACATAATTTTCACTCTACTCTCGTAACCAGCCTTTTCAAAACCAAATCTTCATCCCAAGTTTAGACAGGACCCCCCCCTCGATTAAAAGCATGAAATTTACTTCATTTGATGCAAGCCAAAATCCACAGGATCTATTGAATTTCCTAGGATTGTTTCGATTATCTTAAAGCAGACCTAAATTCAGTATCGAGAAGGAGAAAGTCATCAAAAGGACTGCAGCTGAGTTTAGAACGCAATTGAATGTTGAAAATCTTTTCAGAGGTAAATACGAAATCTCTTTTTCCCTCTGTATCCCCTTCCTAAAACAAGTATCGCAAAAAGAAACCAATGACTCCATTTACCCAATATAGGCACGTGGTCTACTGTTCTTCCCATCTCGTAGGAAAATGAGATCCCTAGTTGGAGCCTATCTTGGAGCCACCTTTTACAAGTGGTTGAAATATAATTCTTGTAATCAAAAGTTCACCCCGACATGCGAAGTGGCGATAACTGTTATAGTCCAAAGTCATCATTGCCTAACCATTAAGTGTGTCTATCACTTTTATTACCTCGCGCTATCGCACTTCGGAAGTTACGAGTCACAAGGTTTCCAAACTCCAATATACGAAGTCACGAAATGGTTTCAAAAGTTCACACAGGTTAGTGTCAGGGGTAAGTCACTTTAAACCCTAGTTAAGCATTGTCAGGGTTTGGCGACTCGATGATTTCTCTCCCAAAAAAATATACCTTCATAGCCCTAAGTCGCGAAGTCGTGATATTTATTAACTAAGCATGGGTTAATTAAGAACTTAAGTCAGATCACGATTTTTTAACTAAATCACGATTTCGGGTATTTTGGACTCCAAAACTAGGAACGAAATTATCTGAGATGACGAACGCCGAAAAGAGGTTTCGAGGGTTGAAAGTACAAAGTTAAGGGAATTAACTAAATTAATTAATGCCTTAAATTACCTTTAACGTACACAACCTACAGATGAGATTTTTGAATGTTTCTGCTTTTCTTTATTATCACAAATCTTTTAAGAATTTATGGCATTGATTTGAATCTTGATGAGTTAATGGAAAATAAGATCTCATTTCACGCCTAAATATTTCCATTAAACGATTTGACCGTTCTTTCAGCAAGGACTCACAAAAAGTTGAAATATTAAAGCAAGGGAGTTTCTTTTATTTGTTCAATTTTATTTCTATTTTGAGGGCAGAGTTGTTTTTTCATCGGGATAACTTCTTTCTGTGTGTACAATTCTTACTACAAGAGATCTGATCACAGAGTTCTCTATCATGGCTCCACGAAAAGTGTCCAAGGCAACTGCTGAGAGTTCAGGTCAGGGATCAGATGTTGTTTCTGATACTTCACCCCGAAGTATTAACACTGTCAAAACCTGGACATACATCTCCGACATTCTTCAGTCCAAATTGGTGAATTGTTCAGATGATTCCAACGATAACGAGAAGGATGATTTGGCCACCAAAGACAAAATCGTCATTCAAGCAGAGATGCAAAAAATAGCGGCAAGGCCATGGCTCCTTCCCTATTATGATATGATCAAATGGGTGCTAGACCATGTGGATATCCTGACCAAGACTATCATCAGCAAACAGAAGGTGACGGTTGGGACTTTTAGACCAAAACATTTGCAGGCAATGTATCAGCTGTCACCCACACCAAACTTCGCATACAATGTCGATTTTATAAAAGGTTTCAAGGAGAAGGAATGCGAGAAATATGGTAGAACCTTGCCCAAGCTGATCAAGGATTGGGTTTCGCACCATGCAAAATTCAGGGCAGATTCTAATGGTATTTATTCAATCTCCTCTTTAGAGCTTCCATTCAGGTATATAGCAATGATGGCCTGTAGGTTGTATGGAAGGGAGGAAACCACACATTTTATCCTCCCATGGGTGCCTCTGATTTATACAGTCGTTGAAGGTTGTTCATTCAACTGGGCCAAACTGTTGTTAGACAGTCTAACCCTTCAAATTACCGAATATTGAGTGCAAAAGGCAAGCAAGAAGACAACCTCATTTTTCATGTCCGCCTACATCATGGATGCTATTTGTTTCATGACACCTTTCCCTCTAATGAGCTGGAGTTGGACTCCATCTAATGCTAAGCCTATCCATGTCTATCACTCAAAACTTTGGGAGGATAAGGCCACAAAATTCATATATGATATTTTAAATTGGGTAATGGTATCAATGCATGTCTCCATCTTCGGTAACCCACCGCCTAGGATTTCAGATAACATCGCCACCAAGTTGAGTAGTGTGGCTGATTGGTATGTAGAAGAGGAATTTTCATACATCAGGGTTTTCGGCGCCTCTATTCCCCCATATTCTCTACCACTATTCGTGCCTGATAAGCTGGTATGCTATGAAATCACCAGGCAAACTGTTCTCGGTGGAATAAGCAAAGAACTTAAAGGTTTTTCGAAGAATGTATGGCCGCCCTTCCCCATTCATTTTAATACATATTATTTATTAGATTTCGGAAATGCCAAAGCAGAGGCTACGGCTTTGGAGGAATTTAAATTGGTCAACATCGAGTTCAAGAAACATGACCCACATAAGGTCATGATTAATCACATGGCGAGTTGTGGCCTGAAAATATACAAACATGAGAACTCTCCTCATGACGACATCTTCTAAGGTGCGAGATCCTTTGCCGAGGTCCTAAGCCGGATTCAAGCCCTATCGCCTGGAGATAAGGCCGATCTTTTCAAGTTTCAGGAACACTGGCGGAGCTGTGTTCCCCCAGTTTTACAGGGTAAGAACCCACAAACCATAGATATACGGCAGATAGAAGCCAAGGACCCAAAGGATTCAGGTCTTGACCGGGAGGAAAATCAGGAAAAGATAGAAGAAACCGGGAACCCAGAATAGGAAGCCAAGTTCCCCAACCTAGAGGAAGGAAGCCCAGAAGTGGTTGCACTGGGTGAGTCAGTCCAAAGCCAAGAAGAAGTACTCCCACAAGGGGTAAGTGTCACGCCATAGCCCACATCGAGCAAGCTAGACACGATTGTTATCCCACAGAAACCATCCAAGGAAATCGGTAGTCCCATCGCTTCTATCACTCCCCTACAACTCACAAAGGGGACCCCCGATGCAGGGTGGATTTTTGGTGAGGAACTAACGCCCATTACTATAGAAGAGTTTCCTCCGAATGAATTTTTCTTTGATAAGAAGAGAAAGGATGTCATGAAGCAAGACCTTTACTAAGAAGCGAGCACAATAGCCAAAAAATTTAAAATCCTAACCGATGGGAAGGCCATGAAAAATGAGGAATTCGCCACTCAAATAGAAGGGATGTTGGGAGATTTTTCTACAACCAACCAATATTTCGCCGGATCTCTAAAGGATAAATTAAAGCGGAAGAACCACTTGATCAGTAATTTGGAGGCTAAGCTAGCTACAACAGAGGAAAATGCCAGAGATCAAGTGAACACAGGTCTGGAACAAGCCAAAGAATCCGATCAAAAGGAAATCGAGCAACTCATATCCGATCTCAAGCAAACACATCAGTTGGCCTAGACCAGCCGAGCACAGGTACGCTGGAAAGAAGAACTGATCCGATAGGTTAGGTTCAATGTTGGGTTGTCTTGCAAAGGGCGCAGTCATGGACCAAGTACTGGAAGACATTTCTTTGAGAGAAAGAGAAGATGGAGCAACTTGGTTCACTTTCCAAGAGGCTGTTATAGCCACGATGAAAAAATAAATGGTCAGTAGTTTCAATCTTTCCATCCCATAATAAACCAGAGGAAATATCTTGCTGAAGGTGTGGGAGCGTAAAATATCAGAAAGCAGAGAACGAGCTAAAGAAATGATAAATTCTTGTGAAGAAAATTTTGGCTTGATAAATGAAAGTTTGTCAAATCTCAATAGGGAAAGCAATGCTGGGACACTGGGCCATATCGATATAGCCAAGAACCTTCTCAATATCAAGGAGAACGAGGAAAAAGAGAAGGATGAAATATCATAGATAAGCCAGACTGATATAGTCCAAGTGGATAAATGGTTAATAAAACCTAGTGTATAGTTATGTTCTATCATCACTGAAGACCAACAAGTAGGGGGAAGGCTGCCATAGTTAGCGAAGGATTGTTACACTTTTGAGGAAAACAACCAAGCAGAGCCTTCCAGGTTGATAGCCAAGTTGGTGGAGAGGTGCGTCACTTGCACCAAATAGGCGAAGGGGTAGGTTTTTGATGCCAAATAATGACAAGTGTCTCCATGTTCTATTTTTAGAACCTGAAGAGTAAAGAAAGGAAGGTGCTCTACCCGCATGAAGGAAGACAAAGACAAAGAAGCAAAACGATTAAATTTCCCATTTTGTAACTGAAAACTTCTGGAACGATTGAGATCCGAATGTTTAGAAGTTTGTATAAATATGCATTTTGAAGTGAGAATAGGGGCTGGACCTTTCTTGGCCAATTGTAATAGAGACTTTATTTCTTTTGAAAATTAATACAAAGCAATCTGAAGATTCCTGATTACGTGAAGACTGAGTTATGAGTTTTGTTTTCTCTGTTATCTTACATTAAATTTCATTTCGCATATCTTTCTGATGAATGCTTAGCTACAATTTAGTGCAACTTCTACTGTGGTGACCAATTTTTTAGTCATCTAATCGCTTGTAGTTTTTCCTCTATATCGGCTATCAACAAGTACAAGACCTATGAACTTTTTAGATCTCTATTTTTTATGCTTCATTAGATTATTTCTTTTCTTTTTCTTCTTCTATTTATAGGGTGAGATTCTCCCTTGATAGGAGCTTCACATTGTTGATGGCTTAATCTTTTCTCACATTTCATACATGATTATTTAAAAAGTTAACTCGGTTACAGGAGAAGGCTTTTGGTTTGTGTTCTACATTTAACATCGGGTTTCAAAATTTCTCTTTTATATGGTCAAAAAATTGAGGTAGCATTTTAAAGCTTGAACTTTCTTTTCATTTTTTGTTCCTCCATGACTGAGCCCTTTGCAAGACAACCCAACATTGAACCTAACCTATCGGATCAAACCAGCATCGCTTTGAACCTTTTTGTCACCATACTTAAAACCACCATCACCTGGGTCAAACTCGAACGATCATGGGTCGCAATTGAACGAGATATAAGTATCCAGGAATGTTTGGAAGCGAGATAGAGACAACTTAGAAATCAGCCTTAGCCTCCTTTTCCCAAAGGTTGATTTTTCCCCTTTTTATCTTTTACTCACTTTCAGATGCCTAAACCCTATACTTTCTAGCCTTAAGTACAGAATCTGGGACAACATCTACAACATTTCAGAAGGAATGGCTTAGAGGATATTTAGAATACGGATCAAGGTACGTTGGGTTAAAATTTTAGCTCCTGAGGCCTTACACATTCGGAGATACATCCTTTGCAAGACAGGATTCGGGAATCCTCCTGAACTGAGTCATTGCGGAATTTCCGCTATAAAAATGCTTCTATAACATTTCAAACCATGAACTTTGGAGGATATTCACAAAAATTAGTAAGGTATTTTTGGTAAAAATTTCATCTTCTGGGTCATCTTACATTTGTAGATACAGCCTGTGGAAGATAGGGTATCTGACTAGTCCTATTGACTAGTCTCAAGAAGGTGTTCTAGGTAAAACAATCATAACTTCTTCCTAGAGTATCCAAATTGAGTGAGACTGGTTTCATTGAATAGTGGATAGTCCGTAGTATTTCTGGTATGAGTTTTAGAATTGTATATCAATTATTTTGTGCGGGGCATTCTATACAAGTGAGATCTTCTGGAAATGAAAAAAATCATCAAGGTTTGGGGAAGTTATCGTAAATTCCACTTGGCACATCTAATTTTGATCAGACCTGTGGAATTGCAGAGAAGAAATATCAGAGAACTACAAAAAATAAAGTTTCATACCCAAAAGGGCCGAAACTTGGGAGATACCTCAAAGAAACAGAAGAAAGATTGTCTAGCAGAACCACCTCAAAATCAAGGTTCAAAAGTGATACTTGGCCACCTCAAAAATTTAGGGGGAGTTGTTGGGGCCCAACACCACCCAAAAAGGGAACTTCTACACCAAATAAGGCTGCAGACAATCCTACTTGGACTCTTGATGAAGGTGAAGAAATGCGTAGGGACATAAATGATTTACAAAAGAATACAGTAACAAAATATGAACTACAAGAGATGATGGATTCAACAGAAGCCAAGTTTGAGGCAATAAATACTAATATGGATGCTTTAAAAGGGGAGATCATGGAAGTATTGAAAAATTTCGTAACAGAGAGAACACCTGAAAGTGAAAATGCATCCCATGAAATTCACGATGAGGACACAAGGAAGGTGAATCAATAATGGAGAAACTCTAACCTTGGGTTGAAGACCAACCACGTTCCTAATATCGATATGAGGAAGTTTTATGGTGTTAGGACCACACAATGTACCTTTTTTCCCACACTTTTTTCCACCATTACACTCTTGTTTCACTCACATTTAAACTCATATTATCACTTTACCCTATCTTTCCAAAGGTATACAACGTCTCTTCTCTTTACTATATGTTTAA
>SNQJ01S0185919.1:12181-32035 GCA_010110895.2 Picea sitchensis | reverse complement strand
CGTTCCCAAGCTCCCCCCACCGGAACCGAAGAAACCTAAGACGATTGCAGTCAAAATTGGATAAATCCTCCGCTGTGTATGCAGGGATTGAAATCTTTGGTGAATTTTGCAGGGTCTTGTTGCCTGTACCTTATCTAGATTTTGCACGATTTTACTTCCAGACTTGAGAAATATATAATGATCTGCAATATATCCAACCTGATGGCGCATAAATAAAGGTTGTCTACATTCCTGTCATGTATCGAGCTTCCTGTTAATGGTACAACAGAGCTCTGCATTTAAATATAATTTCTGTATTTGAAAGCTTTTACTGGACCTTTCCCATGGCTTCATGGTTTGATTTGTGTGTTTTCCTGGTCATATAAATATAATTTTTGTATTTTAAATCTTTTACTGGACTATTCCCAAAGCTTAAATTGTTCTTATTCTTCTCCGTGGAATTCAAATCTAAACATTTTTGGTATGAATCTTCAAGCAATTTTTCTATTTCAAAAACAAGTTTTGGGTTTAATTTTAAAAATGACCAAATTGGAATGTGTTGGAAATTTTTGCCAGCAAAATGACTCAGCGAAGCCGAGGCCTAGGAGGAAGGATTAATTTGGCAATTATTTAATTCTAAAAATAAATAAATTAAATGACTTTTAAAAATAAAATTTAAATTATTTTTGGGAAAAAAACTCTTTTAGATTTGATCTATCTTTCTCCAATTCTTTTGGATTTGATTTATCTTTCTCCATGAATCTCTAGAGATACTACATTTGCAAACTTTACATCCATATAAAATAATCAGAGTAATGAAAGTCTCAAACATGAGTTTTATCTTATCTCCCATATTTATAGGTATGCCAACTTACAATTATTATCAAGTCCATAATATCTACCCTCCATTTATCTTTTTCTCAATGTTATAGTTTTAGTTGAGCTTATGATGAATATCTATTACGAGATATTTGTATGAAGGCACTTCCTCCAAGTAGTTGTTGTCATATACAAAAGTATCATAGGTGATATTTTTGGATTTAATTATTATAACTTTTGTTTTATTAGTATTAACACTTAATACCCATATTGAAGTAGAAATCCTTGAGGATTCTTAGTTTCTTGCTAAAGCCATGAGAACAATATTATCAACACAAAGAAGAATAATGATGACTATACCAACGAGAATTAGGTCGACACAACCTACTTCTTCCAAACAATATTCTAACTTCTCAATGTCTATACCGATGAGAATTGGGTTGATACAACCTACTTCTTCCAAACAATATTCTAACTTGTCAATGTACATGCCAAAAATGGTTCATGACAAGAACCTTGCTTAACTTCTATATTACAATTAATTTATTTCAACCAACCTTCAATGTTCCTAACCGTTTGATTTCTAGGCCCATAGCTAACAAACCAACTTTATTGATATCACAAAGTACATTCACTTATGAGATTCAATCATGGAGAGATATTATCATCATTACCTCTTTGCTCGTCCTTATTACTTCTTTGCTTGGGATTCTGAAACATTTCAAAAGAGAGAAATAGCTACTAGGGGAGATGTTATAAGAGAACAACTAATCGGTCTGGATCTACAAATGATTATAGATTGTTCATATATGGAATGGAAGAACTTGGTGGAATTGAAATGGATCTACAAATGATTATAGATTGTTCATATATGGAATGGAAGAACTTGGTGGAATTGAAATGGAATAAATTGGAGGAGGATCAAGAATTTACTATGGATGGATGGGAGGATGAAATAATTAAAAGAAGAAAGTATTTTCTAGTTAGACACATGAAATTGGCTAAACATTTTTTTTGAACAAATATAGAACCAAAATTGAAGGTGTTATGCCTATTACAAGTGTTTCCTCTCGAGCATAGGCAAATTGTTGAATTAGGTGAATGTGGACTTATTACCTCATCACATCTAATTGAACTTTATTGAAGAGTTATCAATCAAAATAATACTCTTATTAATTTATTAGCAAGAAGTGGATTTTCGAGTCATTTGTTATTTGTCAAAAAAAATTAATCCAAGAAGCCATAGATTCACTTCTCGATAATGGCATCTATGGACAACCAATGGGAGAAAATCATGATAGGCCTTGTAAATTGTTTTTATATGTGATCGAAGGTAAAGAGGGAAGATATCATGAAAATTTACTAGGGAAACGAGTTGATTATATAGTTTGTTCCATTATTGTGGTGGGCTCCTGTAGAGCTGCTGAAAGTATGATTCAAGATAAGGGACCCATAGTATAGGAAGTACTTCAAGAGGTTAGCAAGGACATCCTGCATTGTTGAATCGAGCACCTACCTTACACATATTATGAATACAAGCATTTCAACCTATTTTAGTAGAAGGACATGCCAACCAGATGGACCACAAACAACATACCTGAAAACTACAAAGAAAAGTGCATTATTCTCCCAGTTATAATCATATTTTCTTTGAGTAGAAGACAAATACTAAGAATACAAAATATTATAAAACTTTATCTTTAAATACAAAATGATAAATTTAATAATTATATAAACTTGCAAAACCTTTCAAGACACATATACTATACAGTAACAAAATATTAACAACTAACCTAAGAATACTAATTAACCTTATTTTGTAGATTTGTGATTTTTGATGAGGATATAACATGTCTTTCCTCTTAAAGTGGTGGTTCCCTAAAAAAAAAAGTGGAGAGAAATGGGATGAGATTGTTGATTTTTGTAGCTTCGAACAAGTATTCTCATGTGCCTTAGGTGTTGGGCATGTGGGAATCATCATGGGAACCACATTACACTTTTAGTTTGGTGAAAACCCCCTTGAAATGAAGTTGGGGCTTCAAGGGATTGGTAATGGAATTTGTGGTTTTGTGTTGGGGCTTCACACCCACAAGAAAGTCAAATTTGATGTTGACTTGTGGAGGTGCTTCTATGATGACCCCTAAGGACTTGCTTATAAAGGAAAGAGGTCATTGTGACATTTCATATTGTGTAGTGTGTGTGGAGAAATGATGGAGTTGGCATAAGTGAGTCTGCATTTGTACCAAAGAACATGGTGATTTCAGTAAAGGGAAACTCTGTAATGGTGGAAAATCTGGCCTAGAAGAAAGGAAATCACAGAGAATGAATTGTACGGAGGTATTTGTACAAGTTTTATGTACTTGTACGCGGATTGTAGTCAAAGAAATCATGTATATACATGGGTTGTAGAAAGTACAGCAATATATGTACGCATCTTGTAGGAAGGTAAATCACGTATACATGATTTGCAGTGAGAACAATCACATATGTACATGAGTTGCAGTAAGGTGAAGCACATACATATTTTTTTAGGCAAGAGAAGGTCTGTATAGGATGAAAGGTTATGTTAGCAGGCCGTACAGGTGGATTGCAGTAGATTTGTGGACAAAGGAAATTTCCAGGGATATTTTTAATGTTTGGTTTTCTGATATTTGGTGTTATTGGAAGGACAAGGTTGTCCTCAAATCTTGGTATATTTGTATTGGTTGGGAGGGTTGTTTTTTCCCTCATAATTTTTGAATTTGATAAAGTTACATAACATAAATTTGTGTCTCATGTGTATTGATGATTCATCTCTCATCTTGTTCTTTCCACTGCATATATTTTTAGTCAATAATTCTCAGTGTAAAATTGTTTAATGAATAGTTAGGGCCTTATGTTAATTCACTAGGAAGCAATTTTCAGATCTGAAAATTAGTCACATAAGAGTGTATGTGAAAATTGACATGGAATCAGAGCTAGGGATTTGAAGAGAAGGATATCATCTTTGATAGACATTTTGGGATACAACACTAGAAGAGTGTTGTTCTTGTTCTTGTTCTTGTTTTGGGAAAGTCACAAGTGACAGCTCTGAGAGGGAGCTACAGTGACGGTTGCAAGTGGAAATAGGTTAGATGATCTATGGTTTGAGACATGGAGAAGATCATTCATATGAGGAGTTGTGGGCTATTGCAGCTCAATGGTGTGGTAGGTGGGAGTTTTGGTGGATTGGTGGAGAGATTGGTTTGTAGCAATATGTTGTGTGGCGAGTTTCCAACTCTAAGGATGGACTTCGAGTGGCTTGTCATGATGAGTTGCGATGGGTGCAAATCGAATTCCTTGACACATATGAGATGGATTCATGTGTATGTCAGGTTGACGAGATAGAGTCTTCATTGGGCTGAAGAGTTGTACATTATCAAGGTATGACAGTATATGGGGCATTTGACCCAAGAGGATGAGGACACTTGCAAAGATGAGTTGGAAAGGTCTAGAGTGGACTAGACTGAGTTTTCATCTACAGCTCGAGACTATTTAAAAAGAGGAAACAATTTCAGTTGCAGTGTGTGCATGGACACAAAGAGTTTGATGACTTGGATGATGGACTTGCGCAGAAGTTCATTAGATCTTCGTGACTTAGGTAAGTAGGATGTTTGCCTTGTGTTAGAATATTTAGACACTTAGGAGTTAATTAAGATCTACTTGGTCTAATGTGTCGTTAGGTAAAAGTGTATTTTTTAGTGTGTTTCTTTAGTATGCATTTGTAGTTAGGAAATCTGACGGTCACGATATGTTCCCGGCATAGAGTGATCTGACGGTTCATACTCTCCTCGATATTAACAGCCATTGATATGTGGCTTAACACCCGATTGGTCCATGATATCTATTGAAAGAGCATGGAGGGTCATTTGTCGATGATCGATTGTGAGAAACTCTCTTGTAAAATCTCTCTGTAATCTTTTTCTTTTTCATTAATAAACTACTCTAAGTGGTCGCGTTGGCTGGGGTCGTGGATGTTTCCTCGTCGGGGTTTTACCATGTGAAAATATCGGTATGTTGATCTTTGATATGATTATGTAAGTGGTTACTGAAGATGTTCATCCTCTGTTTGAATACATGTGTTGTCGAACATGGTATCAAAGCTTGTTTGAAGACCCACTACTATTGTAGATCAAGATCATGAAGCCGAGTTGCCTCATCTCTGTTTTATGTCATTTACGTACATTTATGGGCCAAGATAATGTTTCCATTGCGTCTTGAGCACTCATTTCAATCAGTAACACTTTCCATTTCACTCGAAAAGGTTTTTGTTTGCCCAAGATACAACCATTACAATTAGATCCAGAGGTATAAAGCTTGAATACGCATTTTTTAAATTTTTGCAAAGTATTATTTTGGTTTTATATTATTTGTTTCCGGGTTGCTACTTTTTTAGATATGTGTATGCTATTTTCCCCGCGCCCTGTGCGATCTCGAAAAATCAGAAATAGATAGGGAAAAGGTGCATCTTCTGAGTAATCTAACCGAGATCTAACCCTTGTTGTCATTGAGAAGCAGAATTTTTTTCTTGCGTGAAAAGAGGTTTTTTTTTAGCACGCTCTCCAAGGTCATATTCAACAACAACAACAATCCTCTTGTGAAACAATACAATATGTTTTGTTAGACCATTTAGTTAAACATTGCCTTATTAAGTAAGAGTTCTTGAGTTCAAGTCTCTCATTTGTTACTTTTTTTTTTTTAAAGTTCATGCTAAAATTGTAAAGTGTATTTCACTTCAAGAATAAAAGTGAATCACTATAAGTAGCTTTAATATTTTATTTTAGAGTTATTTATTTTGTATTAAGTAACTTCATTGTAAAAGTGATCCCCACTTCTCTTTATAAAAGTGGGTCATTTCATAAAGCAACTTACACCACCACGTGGTTCTTTGGTTATTGTTTATGCATTTTTTTAAAAGAGCACAACTCTCACATCTGAAGTCCAGTTTTAGTGCCGTTTTTTTTAAAACCGCATAAATTTTTGAGATCTTTCCATTCAGATCATCAGTTTCAGTTTTTAAATCCATATTATCTGCATCTTTAATATGGCTTCTACAAGTAATCTCTTACTTACCAATGCCAACTACTTCCAATGTAAATCTCATATGGAGGATTTATTAAGAAGTAAAGGCTTGTACCGGATTACCTTGGGAAATGAAACAACACCAATTGATGTTGATAAGAAACTAAAATGGGATAATAGGAATGAAGAAGAACATGGATTAATCGGAATGTCCATCTCTCATGATTTAAGGTTCCACCTTATATCAATTGATAAACCCAAAGAAGCTTGGGAAAAAATTGAATCTGTGTTTGGTAAACACAATATTATTCGAGCACAACAATTAGAAAATCAAGTACTAACTTTAAGTCCAAGTGATTTTTCTTGCATTGAAGACTATCTATCTAAGTTTAAAACACTCAGAACTCTATGTGAAGAATGTAAGATAAAGATAGAAGAAGATCGTTGCATCTATCTTATTGAAGAAGAAGAAGATAAGCTAGTACAACTTGGAGTGATCAACACTATAGGTACCTCCAACAAAGCCTTAGTTGTCCATCAGAAAGATAAACCCAAGAATCCCAAGAAGCAACATCCTCACCACAACAACAAGCAATATAAGGGTCCCAAACCTAGTCAGACAACTTCCACTCCTAATGGAAACAAAGTGTAATGATCCCAAGCCAAAACGTTTTGCTTGGAATCACTAACTAACCATTGATCTAATTATTAATTGTTGTGTATGCAGGTTGGACTTAACATTTCGGCCTTAGGGTTTATTCAGTTGTTTCAGCCATGCGTTATACAAGCATTATTGCAAACATATGAAGATCATCGTCAAGACAAGATATGAACACAAGCAATAAATGAATTTTATTATAAGAAATCAAGATACAATGAGAGAAGAAGATCTACAATGGCTTAAGATGGCTTCTATGACAATAATAGAGCTGCATACAAAATGCTCCCAAAGATACAAATCAAGCCTCCCAAAGGCTACAATAGAAGATGAACGCTCAATCTACAAACTAGGGTTTAATCCTAACCCCCAAGAAAGTGGTATGGCCCTGTTGACTGCTAGTACGACCTGTTGAAGACAGTGGATGTCAAGGGTTCATCCCTCCTGAAGCTGAAGACCTCCAAATGCTGTCAAACTCCTCCCAAAGATATATCAAGGCAATAGAAACCTTCTCCTGAAGTATGGAGCTCAAATGTTGAAGCTTCCGCCTCAAACTATAGAAACCCTAGACTGGTACGACCCTCCTGGAACCCTGAATATGGCCAATAGTGCAGCCTGGCTTAATATGGGCTTTAAATCCCCTAAAAACCTCTAGAATGATAGATCAGGTGGCCACAAGCACCTGAAAGAAGTTTCAATGTCATATCTAACCTCTAGCCTCCTAGATCTAAGAAATATTGAATCACAAGACGTCCTCTTCTTCCTGAAATCATCCCAACCTGCAACTGGATGATAGGGACGTGATAACTCCTCAAGGAAACCCTCAAACTGATGAGCAAGGGATTGCTAGCAAAACCCTAATGCCAAAAACCTTCCAATCTTCCTCAAGATGTTGGATTGAACTCTTTTTCCACAAATGGTGCGCCCCTGCAAGAAAACCCTAGCTGGTACGACCCTGCTGGTTCAACTGGTACGACCCTGCTAGTCCTCTTGGAAAGATGATAGATGTATAATGGTGTGGGTGGAGTATTTCATCCCCAAGACCAAGCTTGGAACAAGGTGAGTGGAATCTTTCACCACTAAGTTGTTCACTAGGGTTTGCAATATCAAAACCCTCAAAACGGTATGCTCAAGAGAATCAACAAGCAATTACCCAAATCTAGAATGAATGAGAGGTGTGCCCTAGCCTTCTCTTTATACTTTTCTTCTATTTCCTTGTTGAGTTAAGTTAAACCCTAGGGTTAACTCCTAACTCAACCTCCAACGCTTCTATTTCTTCATTGAGTTATCTTTTTAACTCCTTTTTATTAAGTCAACTTAAGAATATAGCCTTAGTTTGGTTGACTTTTCCCCTCAGTGTGAGACTATGGCCTAGTGGGGATGCCTAGGCCACTAAGTCTTCTCAAACCTCTTCATCAAGAGGTGGGGGAAATTACAGTCTCCCCTGCTATAAATTGCTTTCCCTCAAGCAATTCCAAACCTGTTTCCCATACCACTTATTCATTCTCCCACGTGGCATCCTCAATGGGTAGATCCTTCCATCTGATCAGGTACTCTTTGATTCTTATTTTCTTGAGCCTCTTCTCCCGAACCTCTAGTATCTCTTCCAGAATCAAAACAGGTTTCCCTTCTTCGTCCATGGGAGATAGTACCTCAATAGGTGTGATGTGTTGGTCGATGGCCCTCTTCAGGCATGACACATGGAAGACATTGTGTATTATGCTGCCCTATGGAAGCTCCAGCGCGTAAGAGATGGCCCCTATCTTCTTGTTGATCCTGTAGGGCCCAAAGAAACGTGGTTGTAGCTTCTCTACTCCGCTTGCTTTTATAGAAATCTACATGTATGGTTGGAGCCTTAGATAAACTAAGTCACCAACCTCAAAACTACGATCCACCCTATGTTTGTCTGCTTGGACCTTCTGTTGGTTCTGTGCTCTCTATAGATGATCCTTCAGCTCTCTAAGGATGTCTTGGCTCTGTTGTACCTAATCTTGTACCATTGATTCCCTGCTGTCACCAAAAGCAATCTCTACAAAATATAGTGGGTCATAGATGTATAAGGCCCTGAATGGTGTCATGCCTATGGACACGTGTTGGGTGGTGTTGTAGCAATACTCTCCCAAGTGAAACCATCTGACCCATGCTTTTTGTTGCCTTGTTGCATAATTCCTGAGGTATCCTTCTACCCACTTGTTGACTATATCGGTCTGTCCATCCATCTGTGGGTGATATCTAGTACTAGGGTTCAACGTCGTACCAACCAATTTGAACAACTCCTGCCAAAATGTACTCATGAACCTACTATCCCTATCATTGACAATGGTCTTGGGTAGGTCGTGCAACCTGAAAATCTCCCTGAAAAATAGTTTGGCCACCTGTGTTACATTGAAGTTTGTGGCTATAGAGAAGAAGTGTGCAAACTTTGTCAACCTGTCCACTACTACAAAGATGCAGTCCTTCCCCTGCGCCCTTGGCAACCCGGTGATGAAATACATGGATATGCTTTCCCACTTTTGCTCCAGAATGGGTAAGGGTCGCTGTAGTCCTGTTGGGTGAGTGTGCTCATCTTTGTTTTCCTGGAATGTAGTACACTCCTTGACATGATTTATTACATCCTCCTTGTGGCCCTTCCATGAAAACCTCTCTCTCACTTGTATGTACGTCTTACTAATCCCTTGGTGCCCTGCCATTGGTGAGTCATGACATGCCTGCAACACCTTGACCTTGAAGGTTGATCCAGGAACCAAGAAGATTTGTCCCTTGTAATAGATGAGGTCATTGATAATCCTGAAGTTATCATCCTATACCTATCCATCCAATAGATGACAAGCGAACTGATCCTTTGCATACTCCATCACTAAGTGGTCCTTCCAGTCAACTGATACACCTGTCATGGAAAAAATGGATGGCCTCTTGGATAATGCATCAACCACCACGTTGTTCTTCCCTTTGACAAATTCGATGTTAAATTCATAGGCATGTATTCTGCTTATCCATTTCTGTTGCCTTTCGTTTAAGTCCTTCTACTCCAATAGGTATTTAAGACTGTTATGATCTGATTTGACCAAAAACCGTGCACCTATCAGATATTGTTAGAATTTGGCTAGTGCGTGTATGATAGCCAACATTTCTTTGTCATAGATGCTCTAGAGTAGCTCAGGACTCCTGAGTTTTCAGCTCTCATAGGTAAGAGGGTGCCTATTTTGCATCAGTACGACCCCTATGCCTTCCCCTGAGGCATCACACTCCAAGGTGAAAGCTAGGTCGAAATCTAGAAGAGCTAGGACTGGGCACGTGCTCATCACCTTTTTCATTTTATCCATCATAATTTGAGCTTCTTGACTCCATTTGAAGGCTCCCTTCTTCATCAAATCAGTCAAGGGTGCACATAGCTAAGAAAATCCTTTGACAAATTTCCTGTAGTAAGTGCACATGCCTAGAAATCCCCTTAGCTCTGTGAGTGTCTTAGGGGTAGGCCACTTCATAATGGCTTTTATTTTCTCCTGATGCCCCTGTACCCCCTTTGCTCCGATGATGTGTCCCAAGTAAAGAACTTCTGTCATTCCAAACTCACATTTCGACTCCTTAGCGCACATTGACTGCTCCTTCATTATAGATAGAATTTGGTCCACGTGCTGAAGGTGTTCCTCCCACGTCTTGCTGTAAATGAGAAAGTCACCAAAAAATACTAACAAGTGCTTCCTCAATTGTTTGTTGAACACATGGTTCATGCAAGATTGGAACGTGGCTGGGGCATTAGTTAACCTGAAGGGCATCACCAAGAACTCATAATGGTCGTAATGACACCTGAAAGTTGTTTTTGAAATTACCTCCTCCCTCATCTTGATTTGATGGTAGCTAGAACGAAGGTCAATCTTTGTGAAATAGACAACTCCATGTAGTTCGTCTAGAAAATCATCAATCCTGGGTATAGGGTACATGTTTTTTATTGTCTTTTTATTCAAGGCCTAGAAGTCAATGCACATCTGCATCATCCCATCTTTTGTCTTGACCAACACTACTGAAGAAGCAAAAGGGCTAGAGCTTGGCCTGATGTGTCCCATGTCCACAAGTTCTTTGATGGCCTTCTCTATCTCATATTTATACTTCTTTGGATGCCTATATGGTGTGGTAATGATTGGTTTATCCCCTGCCTCTAGCTCAATGATATGCTCAAACACCTTGTCTGGTGGCACCCCTGGAGGAATCGATCCAAATACTTCGTGGTGCTTGTCAAGGATCTTCTAGATCTCTGGGGTGTAGTGAACCTTACCCTGCTCATCCACACATGTCGAAATCCTACATTCAGCTGCATATACAATCTCTTCTCTCCTAAAGATTGCTTCCATCCTCTTGGATGTAACTACCTTGGCAGAATTACTTGTCATGCCTCTGAGCACTACCTTTCGTCTACCCTCCTCTGTAAAAGACATCTCCATGGTCTTGTAGTTGGTGGTGATATGCCCCAATGTGTTGAGCCACTGAACTCCAAGGATGATGTCAGTGTCCGGAAGGTCCATCACATATATGTCCTATACTAACTCATACCTACCCAATGTAGCCTCATACCTGGAATGTACTTGTCACAAGGCATAGTGCTTCCACCTGCTACCTCCACCTTGAACCCTTCAAATCCTACCATGGGTATATTCCTCCTATTCAACAGTTCCGAGTCAATGAAATTGTGAGAGGCTCCCCCATCAATCAACACTGATACATTTTTCCCTTGAAAGACTCCTCTCATCCCGAAGGTGTTGAATTTGGGCACCCCGCTGATAGATGCCAAAGTGGCTTTCCCCTCAGTTGTGTTGTCCTGTTCTGTGACCACCTCCTCTGTTGTCTCTGTGGTTTCAGCCTCCATGTTCTGAAGTTGGCCATAAACTTCCTCCTTCTCATTATCTGAGGTCACCTCTATGTAGTGCACTTGGCCACGGCCCATGCACTTGTGTGATGGGTTCCATGGTTCCTTGCACGTGAAGTAAAGTTGATTCCTTCTCAGTTCCCTCCTAGTGTTATCATCGATTCTTCCACGACCCCTGTCAAAACCCCTTGGGTCACATCCCCCCTGGTTCATTGGAGGTCTCTGGTCTCTTCCCCCGGTATTAAGAGGTGGCCTAGGTACACAATTTGGTTTGGAAGATGGTCCTAGGTCCCTTGTCCTCCAAATAGCATCCTGTAGGTTGGTAAGCTTAAAATCCTTTACCCAACCCTTCAAGGGTTCCATCAACCTCTCAGTGAAGATCATCATGAGCCTGGTTGGTGATATATCATGCACCATGAATGCTAGCCTCTGAAATTTCTCAATGTATGCCTCGGCTTCCCCTGTTCACTTGAGCTGTGTGAGCTCCTGGAAAGGTAGTTCAGGATCCCCCTGATCAAATCTGTCAATGAGTCTTTGGGTGAATTTTGTGCAGGTCACTATCTATTTGTGGCCTAGGGTGGTGAGTCCATGATACCACCAGTCATGAGCCTTGCCATCCAAATACATAGTGGCAAATTTTATGGCTTCCATCTCCCTCATGGGATTAAGCTGCAGATAAGTGTCCAGTTTTTGTACCCATGCATGGGTTGTCATCTTGGTCATACCATCAAAGTATGGGATTTCTATCTTCCCTGCTCTTCGTTCAAACTAAAAAATTCTCCTGTAGTTTGACCTGGGCTTGTTTCTGAACTTGAGTTGGAAATATTGATCCAGGGACATCTGCCTCTGAATGATCATATCCAAGCCATAGTACTCCCTAGTACATTGTGCCATCTTCTCAACAAATTCATCCACCTGCTCCTGATGTATATGTTCATCTGTGAATGTGGGCAAGTACGGTCTAGGGTTAGTCCTGCTCCTCATATTCCCATGTGACGTACCCCCTCCATGGCTTCCTTCAGACCTGGGAGCCTTTTTCGGATTATACCTGACTTCCCCATGGTATCCACCAGCCTCTTTGTTTCCATACGTCTCAAGGTCTTTCCCCTGATGAGTCATCTTCATCAATAGCTCAGTTATCTAACTATGGTTTTCATCAATCTTCCTTAGATTCCCATCTACCTTATTCAAGGTCTCAGTGATTTCGGCTTGTCCCCTTCGGTTTGTCTCTTGGTTTTCCTGTAAATGGTGGACCAGGTTACCTTCTGTAAGGTTTATGGTTTGATCGAATTTGTTGAATTTGGCTGCCAGGAAAGCCAAGCCTTGTGGCTGATGGTCATCTCCTTATCCCTTCATTCAGGCTTCTATTTCACTAGCCAGCTTCTTCCTTCTACCCATAAAGATACCACTGTACCTCTGCATGCGCTAATCCTCACAGGTTTGGATGATCAAAGCTCTGATACCACTGTAATGATCCCAAGCCAATTTTTTTTTGCTTGGAATCACTAACTAACTACTGATATGATTATTAATTGTTGTGTATGTAGGTTGGCCTTGACATTTCGGCCTTAGGGTTTATTCAGTTGTTTCAACCACGTGTTATACAAGCATTATTGCAAACATATGAAGATCCTCGTCAAGACAAGATATGAACACAAGCAATAAATGAACTTTATTATAAGAAATCAAGCACCTGATACAATGAGAGAAGCATATATGGAATGGATTCAGTTGGCTTCTATGACAATAATAGAGCTACATACAAAATGCTCCCGAAGATACAAATCAAGCCTCCCAAAGGTTGCAATAGAAGATGAATGCTCAATCTGTAAAATAGGGTTTAAGCCTAACCCCCAAGAAACTGGTATGTCCCTGCTGACTGCTAGTACGGCCTACTAAAGACAATGGATGCCAAGGGTTCGGCCCTCCTGAAGCTGAAGACCTCCAAATGCTGTCAAACTCCTCCCAAAGATAGATCAAGGAAATAAAATCCTTCTCTTGAAGTATGGAGCTCAAATGATGAAGCTTCCTCCTCAAACTGCAGAAACCCTAGACTAGCACAACCCTCATGAAACCCTGAATATGGCCAATAGTATGCCCTGGATGAATATGGGCTCTAATCCCCTGAAACTCTCTAGAATGATAGATCGGGTGGCCACATGCACCTGAAAGAAGTTTCAATGTCAGATCTAACCTCTAACCTCCTAGATCTGAGAAATATTGAATCACAAGACGTCTCCTTCTTCCTGAAATCATCCCAACCTACAACTGGATGATAGGGGTGTGATAACTCCTCAAGGAAACCCTCAAACTAATGAGAAAGGCCTTGCAAGCAAAACCCTAATGCTGGAAACCTTCCAATCTTCCTCAAGATGTTGGATCGAACTCTTTTTCCATAAATGGTGTGCCCCTACAAGAAAACCCTAGCTGGCACGGCCCTGCTGGTTCAACTGGTATGGCCCTTCTAGTCCTCCTGGAAAGATGATAGATGTAGAATGGTGTGGGTGGAGTATTTCATCCTCGAGGCCAAGCTTGGAACAAGGTGAGTGGAATCTTTCACCACTGAGTTGTTCACTAGGGTTTGTAATATCAAAACCCTCAAAACTGTATGCTCAAGAGCATAAACAAGAAATTACTCAAATCCAAAATGAATGAGAGGTGTGCCCTAGCTTTCTCTTTATACTTTTCTTCTATTTCCCTATTGATTTAAATTAACCCCTAGAATTAACTCTTAACTCAACCTCCAACGCTTCTATTTCTTCATTGAGTTATCTTTTTAACTCCTTTTTATTAAGTCAACTTAAGAATATAACCTTAGTTTGGTTGATGTTTCCCCTCAGTGTGAGACTATGGCCTAGTGGGGATGCCTAGGCCACTAAGTCTTCTCAAACCTCTTCATCAACATGTGGGGGAAATTTTACAAAGGAGAAAAATATAAAAATAAGAAGATTGACAGACATTGCAAATTTTGTGATAAATATGGTCATGATAAGTCCAAGTGTTTCAAGAAGATGGCATCTTTAGAAACAACAATGAATAAGCACAACATCAGTATTGATTATACTTCTTCTCCTTCTTCTTCCTCTCATAGACATGCACTTGCAGCTTATGGTTTCTCCTTTAATACAACATCTACTTCTACTTCTAATGTGTGGCTTATTGATTCTGGAGCATCTTATCATATGGCTAAGGATAGAGACACATTTTCTTCTCTAAATGAATGTAACACTAAGAAAATATTTGTTGATGATGATAGATCTCTTAGTGTTGAAGGATCTGGAACAGTTCAAGTAGAAAATGGTCATTTCAATGATGTATTATATGTTCCAAGTCTTTCTTGTAACCTTCTATCAGTATATCAAATCACTTATTCAAGTGGAGGTAAAACCATAGAGTTTTCACATCACCAAGTTGTAATCAATGATCTAAAATATCCTAAGCATGTTCTTGCAACTGAAATTGTTGATGATATTACCAGGTTATACAAGTTTGACAACTTTGGGTCATCATCATTTTCATCAGTTTTTGTTGCTCATAGCGATGACTTGAACAAACTTTGGCATGAGTGGTTTGATCATCTAAAACTATCGCTCATTGCAGCAACTATGTAATCAACAGATGGTGATTGGTCTTCCTCTTGTTTCATGAAGAGATGGTGTTTGTGCCGGTTGTGTTCTCGACAAACATCATCGGGACAGTTTTGACAAACATGTCTCTTGGCATGCCTTAGGTCCTTTGCAGCTTGTTCACAGTGATTTGTGTGGCCCACTTTCTTCTACTTCTTTTTCTGGGTGCAAGTATTTTTTAACTTTCATTGATGACTTTTCCAGACGTACTTGGGTTTACTTCTTAAAAATTAAAAGCAAATTTTTTGACAAGTTTTTGGCCTACAAGGCCCTTGTAGAAAAGCACTCTGGACATCAAATTCAAAGGTTAAGAACATATAATGGAGGCGAATATGGGAACAATAATTTTACAAGTTATTTCACTACACAGGGAATCCAAATGCAACACATTGTTCCATATACACCACAACAAAATGGTGTTACTGAGAGAAAGAACCTCACGTTAAAATAAATGGCTAATTGTATGATCCAATCTAAGGGATTAAGTCTAAAGTTGTAATATACCAGATATAAAAAGTATGCAGAACAGAAATAGAATGCTAGAAATGGCAGAATAACAACAATATAACCAGAATAATCACCACAATAACACTAAAATGATATAAGAATAACAACAGAAATAACACTTTGATTCTAAGAGCAATGTTCACGGGCCTCTTCGAGGGGGCAACCTCCAGTCGAGCAGAGATATATTTCAATAATCTCCAAGCTAGGGTTATCATACCCTCGACTCCTATTTATACTAAATATGTCTATCAAAAGAAGCATCTAGAGGAAGATCCTTCTAGAAGCAGAAGCTTCTATTAGGTCTTTTTACATTCAACTTATTCTATTTTATTGCAAGGCTTTATTAATATTGAACTTTATTACATATGAATATAGTGTTCTACCTATGTGTGGGTTAGGACCCTAACATGTCCTCCCCCCTTAAAAACAACCTTGTCCTCAAAGCTTGAGATGTGGAAATTGTTGCAGAATGGTAGTTGGTTCCTAAGTGGCATCTGTTGGAGTTGTATCTTTCCATTGGATTAACACTTCCTTGATGGTTCTCTGACGCAGGCGACCCTCACGCTGGTCCAAAATTGTTTGTGGCTGTAGCCAAATGGATCCTTCTTCGGCTAACTCAGGAAGGTTGGTTTGAATTTGACACTTAGTTCTGATCACCTTCTTTAAGAAGGAAACATGAAAAACATGATGTAGCTTCGAATGAATGGGCAAAGCTAACTGATAGGCCACTTGTCCCACACGCTTGAGAACTGTATAAGGACCATAAAATTTGGGCACTAGCTTCTAACAATGCTCGTCCTTGAGGGAATTTTGCTTGTAAGGTTGCAAGCAAAGAAACACCTGATCCCCTTCTTCAAATTGACGTTCAGAGTAACCTTGATCTGCTTGTTGCTTCATGTGATTCTGTTCCATGACCAAATTCTCTTTGAGGGTACGGAGAATAGCCTATCAAACTGTAAGTGTTTGGTCAACTGCATGGACCTTTGAGACACCAGGTAAGTATGAGAGAACTGAAGGTGGATTTTATCCATATACCGCTTCAAAATGAGTTATGCGTGTAGTTGTATGGTATGAAGTGTTGTACCACCATTCAGTTAGGGGTAACCATTGAGCCCACTGATTTTTCTTTTCCAAAGAAAAACACCTCAAATATGTTTCCAAACACTTGTTGACAACTTCTATTTGACCATCATTCTGGGGATGATAAGTTGTAGTGAGATTCAATTGAGTGGCTTGTAGCTTGAACAATTCTTACCAAAAATTGTTTGTGAAAGTTGGGTCGCGATAAAAAACAATAGAGTGTGGCATGACATGAAGCTTGAATACCTGACCCATGAAAATTTGAGCCACCGTGGATGCTGTAAATGGGTGTTGAAGAGCACAGAAATGAGCATACTTGGAAAGGCAATCAACAACCACCATGATGACTAATTTATTGCCCGATTTGGGTAAGTCTGTAATAAAATCCATAGAGATGTCCTTCCAAATAGCAGGTGGAATCGAGAGTGGTTGTAGTATGCCCAGAGATTTTACTGTTTCTCCCTTGTTGCATTGACACACATCACATTCGGCGACAAAATTACAAATGTCATGTTTCATACCATCACAGAGAAAAGAACGTTTGACCTTGTCATAGGTTTTGGTGAACCCAGAGTGCCCCGTTGTCGGTGTAGCATGAAGCTCAGAAAGTACCGTGGATTTAATCTTTGATTGTTTACTTAAATACAAATGGCCTTTGTATCAAAGCTCATCATGGAGCCAAGAGTACCCTGGGGGAGTTGGAGCACTGGATTGCAATTGTTGGATCAGCTACGAACTTTTGGGATCTTATAGCCATTCCTGGCGAACAGATTGGAGCCAATTTGGTACAATGAAGGAAAGAGAAAAAAGGGATCCTTCATCTTCATATTTGCAAGAAAGTGCATCCGCAACCACATTTTCTTTATCTTTCTTGTAAATGATCTCATAATCATAGCCAAATGTCTTAGTTACCCATTTTTGTTTCTCTGGGGAGGAAATGCGTTGTTCCAAAAAATACTTGAGGCTTTGATGGTCTGTCTTAATTTAGAAGCGTTGTCCCAATAGATAAGGGCAACACAAATCAACAACATGCAGAATAACCAACATTTCCTTTTCATAGATAGATTTGTCCATATTTATTTCAGATAGTTGCTTCCTGGTAAAGGCCAAAGGTCGACCCTCTTGCATAAGGACAGCACCAATTCCTTTCCTTGAAGCATCACATTCCAAGACAAAGGTCTTTGTGAAATCAGGAAGGGCCAGGACTGGAGTGGTGCACATAGCCATCTTCAAGGTTTGAAAAGCTTGAGCAGCAGCTGGAGTCCAAGTGAAAGAGTTCTTTTTTAGGAGAGTAGTGAGAGGTGCTGCAATGTTTTCGTAATTCTTAACAAAGTTGCGACAATAACCTGTTAAGCCCAAAAATCCACACAAGATTTTGAGAGTCTTTGGATGAGGCTAGTCTTGCATAGCTTCAATCTTTTTAGGATCCACCCTGACGCCATCCTTGCCAACCAAATGACCCAAGTACTCTACTTCTAAGGTGACAAAAGAACATTTAGACTGTTTTAGGAAAAGTTAGTGCTGAGAGAGTAGATGGAGAACTCAATCCACATGAGCAAGATGTTTTGTCCAGGTGTTACACATGATTTTAGTCATCTTGGTGATATCTTAACAAGGGTGTATTCAGGCTCCTAACTAGAACTTTCTCCTAAGAAAAGTGGCATTTATCTCCTTCCAGAATACATGTTTTTAAAGTGAGTTCACAGGCTGCCTATAGCCTAGGGTGAGAGAATGTCTCATTCTCGCAGGCCTCCTTCATCTAGGGTGCGAACTTCTCGCAGTTTGCTCTATACACAGGATGCGAACTTGTTTTCAAGCTTGGAAAAGAGAAGAGGTCTTGAGGGTTCTAGAAGGGAATCTTCTAGAGAATGAGTTAGCATTCGTATGGTTGTCATTTTTCTGGATTCTCTGATTTGATGGGATCATTCTCATCCATGTAACCATCTCACCCTCTCTTATATATTGAAAATATTTTCATGGAAAAGATTAAGCAAGATTGAATGAAGAATTGGTGAAAGAATTGTGTGAAGAACCTTGTTAAAACAGAAGCTTGGAGACTCTAGTTGGTCTATCAAGAGATATTGGATCTTCTTCATGCAAGTTCAAGAACAAGTGTGTGTGTTGGAACTAAGAGCCACCGAAAGGAACCTTGCGACATCAAGGCGATTAGGTTGTATCTTCTACTTTCAATTAATATGATACATCGACATGTCCATTTCCCATAAAGCCATTCTTACTTTATTGTGTAATTCCTTGATCATATGCATAAGTTGACATTAAATACATTGTGCTATCTTCACTTTGGTTGGTTTGTGTTGTCTTGGACTTGACTTCATGAGAGCATCGGAGCGAAGCGGGAGCAACAGAGACCTAAGGAAGCAATACAAAGGTATGTCACTTGTTCCCCCTTACTAGCTAATTCAATGATCTTAACTTAGGGTAAGAGTCATGTCCTGTCTTGTTTTGTTCTAGATCCAGGTGGATCTAGGGAGATCCGTCAGTGTCCACACCTACCGATTAGTCCAATAACAAAATTGGTGACTCCACTGGGGATGCAACCCATTTTTTAGTGGTTTTTTGAGTTTTTCTTTAGCCATTTTCTCTTGCCTTACCTTTCTTCATTTCTCTCAATCTCCGAGTCTTCAAGACACCCTGACAGACTCTCTGGGTCCAGAAGTCCCTTCAAAATTTTTGTCTTTTTCCAAAATTTTGCCTAGTTTCAGGCCTTCTTGCACTGAACCCCTCAGTGGCCTGGGAGAACCCCTTGAGTTCGCACTCTGCCTTTTAGTCTAGTGCAATATTCTCGCACTCTGCTTGTGGCCAGCCTGTGAGAATGATCCATTCTCTCACTGTACATTACTGATAGCCTGCGAACCCATTTTTAAAATTTTTTGGAATTAAGGTTTTTGTATGCTCAGATGCATAGATCTATATGTGTGTCTGAAAAGAACTCTTTGGGCCACTGGTTGATTGTTTCTTGACTTTGGATTATGTGAACGATCATTTTTTGGAAATCAAAGACTCTTCCTGTCCATTTTTCTCAACTTTCATATCTTGACTTTTCTGAGCAAGGATATAATCTCAGATCCTGGAATATGAGTACTTGTTTGGTTAGGAGCCGGTGATCGGTTTTGAAAGTTGGGATTGTTTGTCTTTCTCATTTGCTCATTACTTGGAAAATCATTGTTCTCATGCATTGGAAAAGACTAGTCTTGTCTGCTTGTCATTTTTGTCTTCATTGAAAGATTGGTTTGGGTTTTGTTTATTTGTTTTTCGTTAGTTAT
>SNQJ01S0185919.1:1137-11469 GCA_010110895.2 Picea sitchensis | reverse complement strand
TGTTGTTAGTGGTAACCTTAGTGACTTATCTTCTTAGGACCTTACACTAGGTGACTGTGAAGGGGCAAGTCTTCACGGTACCTAGAATTGACATTGGCCAAACTCACTCGAGCTCCTTGGAGGGTATATCCACGTTTATGTGTGGGAGCTTGCACCAGGGTGTATTTCCATTAAGCAGGTTGTCAACGTAACTTTTCCACCCTAGCCTAGCCCCTTCTCGTCTCATTGTTGCGACGTTGGATTTCATCACCAACTAGTGACTTCAAAATTAGAAGGTCTTTTTTGCTTGGTATTGTTTCCTAGATTTTGTTTACTAGTGCATGTTGTTTGCTTACCCAAATTGACCATAGAATTTTTCTTTGTAAGTTTTTAACTCGTTCACCATAGACCCTCCACGTCATTTACGTAGAATGCAGGGCTTACCCCCATAAGATCTGGAAGGTTCTCAACCCTTGCCTACCAGCTCACCAGAGATCTCTCCTCAATAGAGTGAAGTCCAAGACGTCACCACTCCACAAGTGGAAAGAACTAACTCTCTAGAACAGTTCTGAATTACCAATTCTCGATAGGACTTTCGACTTCACCTCGATTTTGAGAGATGTATTATGCGAGTGAATTCTTTCGGAGATTTAGTTGTTTTGTCTTCTGGATCACCAACTGGACCTTTTCCAGGACCTGAGGGCCAAGATCATTTTTGGGCTACTAGCATTTTTAGACAAGATCTCTTTGGTTCAGGAGCAGGCGTTGATATCACTGTCTCACCTGCATTCCCCGAAACCTCTGACCCAGACGCAGTACCTTTTACTACTGCATATTATTTTCCTGGAATAGACACTCCGTGAGCTGACCACATCTTGACCCTCCCTTTACAAATGGTCCATTACACAGATACTATGAGTATTCACACCGATGTTACAACGGCTAGTCAAGTCCCCATTGGCACACCGCTTTCACACACAGTCACCCCGACACTTCCACCGGGATACCGTGCTTTGAATGCCTCTATTTCCACTCCTATGCAAACCCCATCCGGAACTCCTGGTGGTCCCACTCCTTCTGGGCACTCTCCTCCCGGATTCATTCCGACACTTCCTCAGCCCCCTTTCAGAGGACCTTTTCCATCCTCTATCGGCGGCACTAATCCTAGTGGCACCATTCCGTCGTTCACACCGAATTACCAGATTCCTATTGGTAGACAATTTCACCAAAGAGGCTCGACTCAACCCACCTTTGTAACACAACCCCCAATTGGAACTCAACCCCCACCAACCCCACCCTACAAAAAAAACATACCTCTATCCTTGGCCAAATATTGGAATCATCTGATACAACATAATCCTCAATCGACTGGGGGGAAACCGCTTCAAGTTACCTCTGTTATACCCCCTAGTGTAGGCCAACCATATTCAGGTACGTCGAATCCTATTTGGGGCTTGATCACTCAACCCAATGCCCCCGTTCAAGAGTGCAATCCTATGAGCTACTTTCCTCCACAACAACCACAGAATCTACCTGGGTCTTCACATTATATGTAGACTGCTTATGGTCCCACTAGTTTGCCGACGGGACTCCCTCCCTAAAGCCACCAGTACCCACATATGAATAGACAATTACCCTTCTTAGCCACTTTGGACCTTCCGGATCTGTCGAGGATTTTAAACGATCTGAGCCATCACTCTCCTCAATGGCCCGCTATACCAGCCAAGCTACCGTCTAACATTCTTAAATTTGATGGCAAAGCGGGAGAGGACCCGACCAATCACGTCATGACTTTTCACCTCCGGTGCTTGTCCAACTCGTTGATGGATGACTCTATTTGTTTACGCATTTTTCAACGAAATCTCATAGGTTCTGTCATGAAGTGGTATATAGAATTACCACGAGGTTTCTTTTCTCACTTCAACACCCTCACTATAGCTTTCCTCACCCACTACCAGTTACCTATCCGCTACGAAACGGGGACGGAGATTTTGAGTTCTTTCAAACAAAACAAAGCCACTCATATCTCTGATCACATTCATGAGTGGTGACAGAGACGACATCTCATCAAACTCAAACTTCCCGATCAGTTGCTGGCAGAGTGGTTCACAAAATCATTCATGAATGACATCGGTCGTGACATCGCCATGGGTGGAGTTGTCACGGAAGAACAGGCCATAAGTCGTGCTCAATACCTTGACCTCGTTTACTCACAAACGAGTACTCTTTACAACTTACTCCCTGATGCACCTCGTCCTTCGACTTCCGCCACTTCGACTATTCCCGCTGCTTCTCATGCAGCTGATGGTGTGATTGGCACTTTCCATGCCCAACTATATGCTGCCCAAACTACTAGCCACAACCCCAAACCTAATTCTTCTAATGTTCAAAATGCTTCATCTCCTACCCCTCCCACCGACAAGACTTCTGAGGTAAATACTGTTCAATCTACCCCAGTTGGTAAAAAAAAATCTAGAAAGGGAAATAGTAAGAATAAAGAGGACAAAAATACTTCACAAGCAGAGAGAACCAAAACACCGCCCGTTGACGATAGGGATAAGCGCAAACCCCGATACCCTTGTCTTATCTGTGGTGATGATCACTACATGAAGGATTGTCCATGAGGTGTCGAGGATACTAAGTTCCTTCAAGGGGGCACCAAACATCCCACTCCGGTCGTACTATCCCAACCCTTCCCCTCTCAACAACAGGCCCAATTGGTCATTCATGACCAACCTTCCCCTTCCACTACGTCCTATGTATTAATGTGTACTGGCGATTCAAAGAAGAATGACATCACATTTACCACTTGAGCCAAAGATTATTCTCCCTCGAAAGAGAAGGTTTATGTTACACCTCCTTCATTGGCCCAACCATCTCCCACGACTCCACCTACCAACGGTCCTCTTCATCTCGAACAACCGAGCCTTGACACAGTTCTTCACCCTTCCCTAAAGGGCGTCGTTCGGAAATCGGCTTTCAATCATCATGCTCATGTTGCCTAGAACTACAACATTGTTGAAGATCTGGCCCAAGCACCATCTGCGATGTCAGCCCTCGAAGTCCTTCAAAGTTGTCCCACACAACGGAAGGCACTGTTGAAAGCTATCAGTGGAATCGACCCGACGGATACGGATTTAATAATTTTTTACTTAGAAGATCACATTCCAAGGTTATCCCCTCAACTCGCATTCCAAATCCAAGTGATTGTCTCTGACAAAAACATTTGTAGAACCATTATCGACGAGGGTGCCTTGACGTGTGTCATGTCTGTTACTTGCTGGAAAGCCATCAGCTCTCCCTCTTTGACGGAATCCCATAACACACTCAAAGCCTTCAATGGCTCCAGTTTTAAGCCTTACGGTGTCCTTATTTCGTTGCCAATCACGCTAGAAGGAAAAACGATCCAAGTCGAAGTGGAAGTCTTTGATGCTCCTCTCGATTACAATATTCTTCCTGGCCATAGCTGGATCGATTCCATGCACACAGTTGTGTCGACTCTTTTTTGTGTTGTACATTTCCCACATCAAGGAAAGGTAATTACCGTCGACTAATTAGCCTTCTTTAACTCAAATATGCGTACTGGCAACATATCGTTCATCGCCAAAACCCCCTGGGTTACGAGAACATCGGTGTAGGTCTTCTCAAAGACTCTTCGTTCATGGGTACCTTCCCCATTCCACCACCCGATGTTCCACACTCGTATTGCTTCAATCAACATGATCTCCACCTCGATTCATGGAACCCCTGCGTCTCATGACCTATGGGCGGTACCCGACCCCGACGATCATCTTTGTTACGACGACAAAATGCCTTTAAGTCCAGTCGAATCCGCCTATCAGGCCATTCAATCGACAACCCCTTCTACCCCCTCTCTTGGTGATTTATCTCCAGATCCTTTCCGCGTCATTTTTCCCACAGACGAGATGATTATGTCTGTTATGGCAGACACCCCCTGGAACGATGGACATCACCGTTCCATCCTCTTCCTGGAACAACACACCATTGAGAGATACCAATGGATCTCGACCCCGTCGACCGTTGTCTTCATTTCAACTGTTCCCGAGTCCACAAAGGATGTGTTTTCCGAAGGAAAATTAAGCAATATCTCACCCACTATTCCCCTCAACATATCCATCAAACTTGGAATTGTCGAAAATGTACATATCAGAGCTTCGTGTTCCCTTGCTGAAATCGTCACCTATAAGTCATTTTTCAAATAATTTCGTGATGTCTTCACCTGGAGCTATGAAGAAATGTCGGGTATCAACCCTGACATTGTGATACATGAAAGTAAAACATACCCAGACGCTAAACCCGTTCGGCAATGCCTTCGTCCAGTTCACCCACGTAAAGTGGCTGTTATCAAGCTTGAAGTCGCAAAACTTCTCAAAGCCGGCTTTATTTACCCGGTGGCCCTCACTGACTGGGTTTCCAATCTTGTCCCGATCGACAAGAAACAAGGCACAATCCGCATGTGCGTTAATTATAGGGATATTAACAAAGCTTGTCCTAAAGACAACTTTCCTACCCCCTTTGTCGACCATATTGTCGACGATTGTGCCAGAAGCGAAATCTTCTCTTTGATGGATGGTTTCTCTAGATATAATCAAATCAATATTGTTCTCAGGGATCAACACAAAACCGCTTTTATTTGTCCTTGGGGCACTTTCGCCTATCAGAAACTTCCTTTTGGTCTAAAGAACGTTGGAACAACTTTTCAACACGCTATGTCTTATGCCTTCCATGATATCAAGCACATCGTCCAGCCATATCTTGATGACTTACCCTCTCATTCCATGCGCTGGGTCAATCATCAAATCCACCTCTGAGCCATTTTCCTCCACTGTCGGTTTTACCATATATGCTTGAATCCTCACAAATGCATTTTTTGCGTAGAATCTAGCCGACTTCTAGGGTTTATTGTTTCACGTCAAGGGATCAGGGTAGATCTTTTAAAGGTTGAGGCGATTCTCAATCTCCCTCCTCCTTCTACACTTCGCCAGTTACAAAGTTTGCAAGGGAAAGCAAACTTTCTTTATCGTTTCATCCCAAAATATGCCAAGATAACTCTTGGATTTACACGACTACTCAAAAAGGGGTGTGAGTTCGTCTGGGATACCATCGCAAACAAAGCCTTCGAAGCTTTGAAACTCTCCCTGACACGTGCTCCGCTTCTCTTCCCCCACGATTGCAGTCGCGATTATTTCCTCTATCTCGCAGCCTTGGATTACACCATCGCTATGGTTCTTGTCTAGAAGGATGATTCCCATGATGAACATGTTATCTATTACTTGAGTCGAAATCTAACGCCTACCGAGACTAAGTATTTACATGTCGAAAAACTGACCTTGGCAGCTGTCCAAGCAGTTCAACGTTTCCGGCACTATATCCTCTCTCTCAAGACTACGGTAATTTCTAATTGCAACCCTATGCAACACATTCTCACATGTCAATTGCTAGGGGGCAAATACTCCAAATGGATTGTGATATGACAAGAGTTTGACTTAGAATTCAAACGCGCTAAGTCCAAGAAGTCCTTAGTTTTTTCCAAGTTGATATGCGACTTTCCCTACTCTGAAACGAAACATGTAGCAGCCGATTCATTACCTAATGAATCCCTTTTCCTCATTAGTTTCGATGATCTTTGGTACGACGATATCATCATATATCTCCAAACCCAGACTTTTCGACCCAATTTTTCCAGTACTGACCGGCGTCGAATACGCTATCAGGCCCGTCAATATATTATCCTCGAGGATACTCTTTATCGTCTTGGGATTGACTCAGTTTTTCGATGTTGCCTCACGTTTGACAAAGCCGAGAAAGCCTTAAATGACTGCCATTCTAGAGCCTGTGGTGGCCATATGTCCGGGTATGCTACTGCCCAGAAGATCTTACGAGCAGGGTATTTTTGGCCTTCTTTATTTAATGATTGCATAATCGCCGTCCAAAAATGCCACGCTTGCCAGACCTATAATCATAAAATCCGATCACATCCTGCTCCTCTTCACATTGTGGTCTCCGTTGGTCCCTTTGGGAAATGGGGCATCGATTTCATGACATGTCACCCCCCCTCGGTCGGGGGGCATAGATACATTATTGTAGCTGTAGATTATTTTTCGAAATGGGCCGAGGCGATGCCGACATTCGACAATACTGAAAAGACCGCAACATTATTCATTTTCAATCACATCATAGCTCATTTTGGTGTTCCTTAGGCTATCGTCACTGATCACGGTAGCCACTTTAGAAACTTCAAGATGTCCGAACTCATTGAAAAGTTGGGTCTTCACCATGAAAACTCAACGCCCTATTACCCACAAGCCAACGGCCAAGTCGAAGCAATTAACAAAGTTCTCATAACCATGCTCCGACGAATGATAGGGATTCACAAAACGAGTTGGCACACAATGTTGTTTTCAGCATTGTGGGCTTACTGGACGTCTGTTAAGTCTGCTACTGGGTTTACACCATTCCAGTTAGTCTATGGTCTTGAAGTTATCCTCCCGATTGAATGTGAGATAACCTCCCTGAAACTAGTCGTCGAACTCCTACCAAATACTTCTGTCAAGGAAGAACGTCTGTTGTATCTCATGCAATTAGACAAAACTCGACGCGATGCTACCCTAGTCATCGAAGCCCAGAAGAAACGTGTCAAGGCCCAATATGACAAACATGTCAAGCCTCGCATTTTCTCCGAAGGAGATCTGGTTCTCCTCTACGAACAAGATCAAGATATGCTAGGAGCTAGAAAATTTGAAGCCATGTGGCAAGGTCCCTATATCGTTAGACGAGTTTTGGAGAAAGGATCTTATGAGTTAGTAGATTACGATAGTATCCCTTTGAGAGAACCCAGAAATGGGTTGTACTTAAATAAGTATTATTCATAAGATCACCTGTGCATGAGTACTTGTATTTTATTGTATCATACTTCTTGTGTGTTGCTGTAGTATGTTTTTTTCGTTATCTGGTCTCTGCCCTTATGTTATGTTGTGTTTGATTTCCATATGTCGGAGTCTTCGCTACCCCACATTGGCTTCGTTGATGGCACTAGCCGTAGTACTCAGAACCTCGCTTCTGCTGCGTGGACAATTTACGCCCCTACAAACGAACTTGTCACTCTACGAGGTGTGTGCCTCGGCCATGCGACCAACAATATTGCAGAGTATAGCATCGTTATCAATTGTTGATTGATGTTATCTCCCTCGGTATCCATCACTTGGTTGTATGACTCGATTCCCAGCTAGTAGTACTACAGTTAAGTAATGTCTATGCTATTCGAAGTCCTACTTTATTACGGGTATATTTGCGAATTCGCCTCTTGGAACGTTATTTTGATTATATTGAGTATCATCATATTCCTAGATGTCTAAATACATTAACTGATGCATTAGCTAGTTATGTATTAGACAGACATTTGGGTCATTTATAAATCAATCACATCATAAGTATCACATAACACAAGATAAGTCGGTAGAAGCCATATAAATGTATATATAATGATCAAAAGTTTTTTACAAAAAAGTTATGTCCAAGAACCAAAATTTCAAAATCTGAAGCTCATAGCTTCTACAAAATAACGTCATGGATGATGTTTGCGATAACACACGACTGCTCAGGAAACCCTACGAAGCAGTCGACCAATAGACTCTGACACGCCCACCGTATGATGTTGATAACGCCGTGGGACCTCTCTGAGAGGCATGTCCGGAATGTCAGCAGTCAAACCCTCTAAGTTTTGTTCCACTGCCTCATAATCTTCTACGTCCCATCATGGCACTGGAGCCACCTCTCCCCGTCGCTGAATAGGAGAAGTACCCGGAGATCGATAAGGCCCCACGTCTATGTCATCAAAAAGAATTTTTGTAATTAGACCTTGGACAAATATAAAAACATTTGCATATGATAAAACTCACAAAAACATTTAAAAAGTGAAAAAATGTGTACTTCTTACCTAGATCTCCCCACTGAGCTTCCTCGGGTAGGGCCAAGTTCGGACCCCCTCGAAAGTCTAACCTGGCATAGGCATAATCATCGACCATCAACATTTGTGGCCGCAACCAGTCAAAGAAGGAATCATTGTATTTGATGATTGGTCCAGCTACATGTCGGGCCATGAGGTTACACCACCTCAACATCCTCGGATCCTTTAGAGCCGGTAAACCCCACTGAACCTGCAACCTCAGCAAGGGAACCCTCTGAAGGAAGAAGGACACCAACAGTGACCCGTACCCAAATTGCTTCAGGTCGCCTCTCCTGCATTTAGTCAACTACCTCTTCGCGCTACGAAGGACTGCATCTGACCAGTTAAAGACCCGAGGTTCAGTACACTCTATGGCATACTGAAAATAGCTCTGGAGAGCCATGTGTGGAGCAAAACTCCCAGCCATACAAGAAATGGTGAACAATATAGTGCAAAGGGTCAAATCCTGGAACCCCCAAATGGCCACCTTTCATTTACTTATTTTCGCCTCTGAAACACAGTACTGACAACAATACTCACTCATAAGCAGCCCACCACCTCGACTACCGATCAAGCTAGCATGGTACCCACGTTGTGATAGTCCTGTTAGGAAATAAACGTCCTCAATATCCAAGGACAATGTGTGGACCCCCACATGGAATACTTGTTGGTCCACATCCCACATATGAACGAGGTACTCCAACAGCTTGACTTGGGCCTTCATACCCAGGATCCGAAATAATTTCAGGAGACCACAGTCTCGCAAAGTGGCAACGGTGCCCGGGTTATTCCCAGCAATAGCATCATCTTCTTCATGCTCTCTTTCACGCCATTCCAGAACCATTGTGACAGCCAAATGCCTACACAAGAACCATAAGAAGAAGGTTAGCAACTCTCTTCAAGCCTTGGCACATTTTTTCATTGAGCAAAAACCAAAGCATTTTTTCATTTTGCGATTCTCGCAGGTGCCCCTTTAGCACAGTGCGAGGTTCTCACAGGTGCCTTTGGGTCCACCTGCGAGAATCATTCATTCTCGTAGGTCCCGTGTGACTAGCCTAGGAGAACGCCTGAGCGCGAATTTTAGCCCTAAAACAAGCTCAAAAACTTGAAATTTGCCAATGAAAACAAAAAATTGAACCATGGAAAGATAGAAGACAAGGAGCTTACCTCACTGACGGAGATGGTTCGCCAAATGGTTGTTCGTACCTTTTGCAATCGAGCACCGAAATTCAAGGGCAAAAGAGGGGTTTTGGGCTAAAATCTTGGCAAAGTTACAATGACTATGGTAAAAGAACTTTTATCCACTTATATTTACTTTGTACCATTTTTGTGGGTTTTTATAGTTGTTTTATTTATCAAACCTAATGCCTAATACCCCTATGAGTGTGAATTTTTGCAGACATGACAACTTCGACGTCCATACACAAGGATACAGATATTTTCTCTTTTCCATCGCATGTTCAAGTTGTTTTTTAGGGTTTTTAAACAAAACCTCGAGCTTGGTCTTTGTTCGTTCTCACGCTCGAAAATACATGAGAACATAATCGAGCACATTTTTATCACTTTTTCGGGCTCAGCAAGGTTATACGAAAAATGAACCCCCTGGAGTCCTCTTTAAGCGCTTTTTAGACTCTCTAAACATGAAAATATTGCCAAGCGATCTTGATATTTTCATGCTCATTAAAGTATTTGACGAGAGTGTTTGTTGGGCGATAATTTATGTCTTTTTCGGTCTCATCAGACTATTTTATGAAAAAGAAACTGAGAAAGTTCTCTTTTGAGAATTTTTCCAGACTCTATAATCATGAAAAACCTTCAAGTTTTCTATCTTTGGACTCGTTAAACAAACATCGAAAGACCCGTAAGAGGTTTGTTAAACATACTCCGAGGGACTCATCTGAAGGATGAGCTTACATCAACAAACATATGTTATCCTCCTCAAGCTTGCGTAAAAATAAAGAGGTACTCGCCAGAAATGGTGGGGGAAAATTTGGGAAAGGGATGTGTTTTCGTATTCATATTATTGGCAGTAAGTGTCACTCTTGAACATGACACCCCCTATTCATTATCTGAAGCTAGTTTGGGAAATCCATTTGTCTGTCATTCGACTTGCTACAAGGTCATATCCTAAGTCGTTTTTGAGTCAGTGTTGCCAAATCATTGGTCATGTCATTCATATGTTCAAGAGAAGTTCATCTGATGCCTCTATTGAGTCGGCCATCTGCAGTTGTCAATTCTCTCCATGTTAGCCTTCCCTGTGTCCAGTTCAACCTACATCATACTCTGTTTCACCTTCAAAATCTGTTACTCATTTCGTATCATTGATTCCTTGGTACTTAAAAATTATTTGGTACCTTGGAACTTGCATGCCTCAATGGCAGGTTTCC
>SNQJ01S0185918.1:8379-18560 GCA_010110895.2 Picea sitchensis | reverse complement strand
CCTCACTTTATCATTTAAATAATCTTCTTTGATTTTGTCACTTCACTTTATTATTTAAATAATTCTTCTTGACTTTGTCACTTTACAATATCATTTAAATAAAAATTTCTTCTTTCCAAGCTCTTTGACTTCTTTGACCTTTTGGGTCTTTAAGACAACATATGAGGGTCCTCCAACTTCGTAAGGCCACAACTCTCAAATTGTGAGGAGTTATGTGACATTCCACATACAACCAGAAATGGCATGACATGTACTATCCATCTAGAATAGTCTTACCTTCATATATATTAAAACTCATACCATTATACATGAAACAACCTTGGGTCCATTACCCAAAACTTTGTGCTACCAAAATTCGCTACCGGACTTTCTCCAAGGGTTGATATCAATGACAACCAACCTTAATCAACATTATTTGCTTATTTAGATATAGATTAAACAATTCATAGTCTTAGATTGTGTAAAGATACTTAGGTCAAATAATTCATAGTTCTAGAATTGCTTAAAGCTCTTCATTATTTGAGTTTATTGGCATTAGATTAGGCGAGGCTAGGTTATATTATATCTCTAGACCTGCACATACAGTGTTGGCACCTCAAAGCCTACGAGCCCCATGTTGAAAATTTAATGTCGAAATAGATAGCATATATTTCACTCGACATTTTTGGCGTCGTTGCCAGGAAGGTGCTAAAGGGATTAGAGCTTACGTAGGTAGGTTTCTTTTAATTACACAACAATGGGGAGGAAAAACTTTAAGACGAGAAGTAAGAACCTGCGCATCCATTGTAATGGGTCACTCCAAAGCCTTGTTGTTCCCTTTCCACAAGAGTGTTTACTTTTTCTGCAAGTTTGCTTACTTTTCTTAGTTTGTTTACTTTTCTCAATTTGTTTACTTTCCTGCAATTTACTTTCCCATAAGCGTGCTTTCTTTCCCGCAATTGTGTTTTCTTTTTGAAGAGCTAACTCTTGTGAAAAGATAACTCAGTGACAATGAGGTCTAAAGTAGCATGACGAGTTCAAGTTTTGTTTAAGTAGTATGCTTTAAGTTTTGCAATTCATTTCATTTCATTTTTTTCAATAGTGTTGAATTTCAGTATTATTTCATTGGGTGTTGTTTGTTATTCAGTTTGTTTATTTTTCTTAATGTGTTTACTTTCTTGCAATTTACTTTCCTGCAATTTAACTTTATGCAAGTGTGTTTTTCTTTCTTTATGTAAGTTTGGGTGTGTTTACTTTCCGCAATTTAATGTAGGAGTGAGTGTGAGTTTGATTTATTTACTGCAAGCGTGTTTTATTTCATGCAAATGTGTGTTTTATTTATGCAAATATGTTTTTGTGGTAGGTATACTTGATTAGAATCATCAAAAGCACATATAAAATTTTGGGGTATTGTAAGAACCCCAAACACTGATCTTTGTGTGAACCAAGTTTTATCAAACGACAAGATGAACTTAGAAGAAACCATTAGCTTGAGGGAACTTTCTCAAATCCTAGCAATAGCCAAGATTTTTTTCTTTTCAAGAAGAACACATTTTGGCAGCAGCCAAAATTGTATCTACCTCTCCATAAATTTTAGAAGAATCAAGGTCCTATGAGATACAAAATGATTTTCCTTGCCAAATTGAGAAGGAAGCTAAAAAGTTATGGACTACATCCGATGGAGAGAAATCACTAAGACCTGAGATTGAGGAGTTCTCAACATCCATCTCAGCAGATCCTTTATGTACTTTAGAAGAAGAGGATCTGCATAGCATGATGGAGAGGATAGAAATGATTGTTGATGAACATCAAGATTACATTGAAATTTGGTTTCAAGAGGTCATCAGACCACAATTCTATTATCTTCTTCAACACCTTCTGATTCCAAAACAAGTAGGTTGGTTGGTTCGTCATATCCAGGTAATCATTGCGGTAAATTTTTCATACGTGGATATGGGTATGTGTTGGAACCAAGTCGAAGTGGAGCAAAGAAGGAAGGGCGAAGTGGAAAGAAGGATGATCATGGGGAAAGAAAGTGTGCAGAAACTGAAGTAATAGCTGGAGGAAGAACAACATGCGCGCATGCAAGAAAGCGTGCACAAGGAAAGTGATAGCTAGAGGAAGAACACATGCGTGCATGGGAGGAAGACCTAACGTCGGTAGGGTTAGGGTTTTGGTAATACATTGTAAATGGCAGAAGAGATCGATAGATATAAATATAGATACATAGTATCATATCGGTTCAGTTGGTCAGTCCCTTATTAGTTCGTTGTTTTGTATTGCAGATGTACAAGTTGATGCATTATGTAATATTGTTATGAATTATTTTGTAAGTTGTTGAGCTAGAACATAGGAGAGAAGGAAGATCTGAGGATTAGATCAGAGGCTGTGGAGCTTGGTGCGATCTAGTTTGCCTCATATAGATCTTACCCATCTAAGGAGAGTTGTAAGCGCACAACGCTGGAGATGCAGAACTACCATAATAAAAGATCCAAGAGCCAAATCTTTGTGGACGTAGCCCAGGAGGGGGTGAACCACGGTAATATCTATGTAATATGATGAATGCATGCATATCTTTGTCTTCTTTCAACAGTTAGTTGTTATTCTTAATGAATGAGTTAATATATTGCTATGAACTATGATTGTGATGTTAAGGAAATAAACTGCGGAAGATAAATGCATGACCGTGAATAATAGTAGATTGCAATCAAAATTTGTAGTAGATGGCTCTGAGTAACAATCCCCTATCTCACACTCAATCCTAGGCTGTAAACACCTGAGTCTTACAACCACCCATTGAAAGTTATCTCGGGTGAGACTGCACAGTTCGTTTTGTGTACTGTGTTGCCTTCTGGTTTACTAGGAGGGCCGATAGTTTTAGAGGCTTTGTTGGAAACCCAAAAGACATGAACCTTGGGTCAATAAATCATATGGTCAAGAAATAAGAATAAGTAACCAACAAATGGTTCCATTGTTGCGTTGACATGAACGAGAGAGGATTGAGTAGAGGAGATAGATTGAGTGAAGAAAAGAACGAGGATAAGAAGAGAGAAATGAGCCATTAGAAGGGAATGTTGAGACCGTGGAATCCCACAAAATAAGAAATCGAAGGTTGGTTGAGAACCAAATAGCTAGAGTTTTCAAAGAAAGACAATAGAAGCCCTAGAATCACACCTCACAAATATATGGATAAATACGTATTTATTGATTTACACGAAGTCTTTTTCTGTGATTTTCCGCATCTACTATAGGAGTGGATACTAAGGTTGAAGGATAACCACGCGACGAACCAGATTAGACAGCTAGATTGGACCCCGGTAGAGATTGAGTAGTTACAACAGGTGAACAAAAAATTCACCCATGCAATAGACTTTTGGTTTGACAGTATTGTGGCAGGATTCATCACATAATTTACATTTGACACAACAAACTCATACAACCGAGTAGAGAAAGAATTTCTACGTGGACCTCAAGGAAGGTAAATTTGATCACTGTATACTTCTATTAAGATACTACTATATAACAAAGTTGTAATGAAAATGGAATCAAACAACTAAACTTCCCTGTTTGCATGGGGGAAGGGGGGAAGTAGTGACAACGAGAGGATAAATGGAAGGAGGTAAGGATAAAGGCAAGAAGGAGGAGGAACCCTAGGACTTGATCATGATGGACAATGACTAGATCAAGTGGATATTGGCGTCAACTGGAAAGATGCATAGAAAAGTACCCTACCAATACAAGATGAATACCAAGAAGAGAGACATAGCCGCGAGGGAAGGCGTGGTGAGTGATGAAGAAGAAGTAGAGTATCTTCGGGCTATGGAGTAGATTGAGGAAATCCCACGTGCAACATATGAGAGGAAGGCGAGAGGTCCAAGAATGGGAGGAGAAGGAAACCATCCTATCCATATTAATGTCAGTGTGGAACCCATAAACCCATGTGAGACTAATACACCAAAGATAACACCATCGTTTAGACAACCGAATTTCAGAGGAAGTCCGACAATAGGAAGTACATCTACAAAAGGAGAAACAACTGGAGGAGCCAATTCAAGCAACACTAGTCAGGTATCTACACTACGTGGAGGAGGTAGTAGTTCAATATTCAGAATGGCAGGACACGATCCCACTATCAGATTACTAGAATTTTGAGGATAAGAAACACAAGACCCTGAGAAGCATTTGTTCATTTGTGAAAATATCTGGGAAGCAAAACAGATCACTGATGAATATACCAAACTCGCGTAGCTAGTGATTATGCTAAGAGACCGCGCACTATACTGGTACATGATTCTAGACACAAACAATGATCCTGGGATGACAAGGACACTGGCCAACGTTAATAAGTTATTGATAAATGAGTTCCAGAAGCCGATCTCATATGATCAGTACATGAATGAGATGATCGAAATACAACAGAAACCAAGAGAATCTGTATGGGAGATTAATCAGAGATTCAAACTACTGAAGGGAAAGCTAAAATACTTTATGATCGATATGCAAAATCGACACCTATTTGTCAACTCACTACTCCCACACTTAAAATATCCTTTACGACAATATAATTTTCAGATGTAGGCAGAGGCTCTGCAGGCAACCTTGCAACTAGAACAGAACCAATACCAACAGAAAAACCCAACTATCGAAGAATTGAAGGAGGATTTGAAGAATCTAATGTTTCAGCTAAACCAAAATAAGAACAAGGATAAACGAGAAGTTGTTTGGTGTACCACATGTGGGACGAAAGGACACCAAAATAACGAGTGGCAAAAATTCACGTAGTATATGGCAACAGGTATGCCAAATCCGTTACCACAAGGAGAGCTATGGTGTGAAATATGTAAGAAACTAGGTCATGACCCTTATCACTACACGATGATGCAGAAATACCAAACAGTTCCAAAGAGTTCATATTGCACCTTTTTCAAGTCATTACTCCATGACTATAAAGATTGCAGAACTATGGAGTTGATGCAAGAAAGAACATCAGATGCATATAGAGTACAACCTAAAATGATGATGGGGCAAGAAACACCACAGTTCAATCCAGTCCCATCTCCATACAACACTGCGCAACAGTAGTATAATACTGTGCAACAACCATACAATAATGCGCAACCACAGCACAACCTGACACAACCCCAGTACAACCCGGCACAACCCTAGTAGAATACTACACAGTACAATCAGGCACCCCAATATAACACGTCGATAGGTGATCGATCGGGCTACAGAGGAGGAGGAAAAGATAGAGGAGGTTTTAGACGAGGTAGAGGACTAGTCACATGTTACATTTGTCAGTAACTGGGACATTATTCACGAGAATGTCCACTCCCACTAGCAAATTGTATGTATTGTCGTGCATCAGACCATGATACAGAGGAATGTCTGACATTACTAGTAAAGATCCAAGAAAAGAGGAACCATAACAATCAAAATGTCCAATGGATTTTAGCCGAAGCAAGGGATGATGAACGAAACATCAATATAGTCACTCGTGGAGGAATGAAAAAAGAAAATGATGTAGCTCGACGGGACCCAACCCAGAACCAATGGGTAAAGAAGAACGTAGAACCAAGGAAGAAGTTTGACACCCAAAAGGAAAAGGAGGTATTTAAAGAAGCCAGACAAGAATTTCAGAAGGAGAACACGACGTTGACTTTAACTGCACAACAAAGAAAGGAAGCCCCAAAATATGAGATGCTGCCATCATTGGATCATACCAATGGAATGCAGCCCATGGGACACGTAAGTACAATCAAAGGATTTTTGCAATCATGCGTAATAGTATTAAGTGATCCTTCATTTATGAAAATACTACAAAACATACTAGACAAATGTAGCAGTGAGATGGAAGAAAAGCTAGAACCAAAAACTGTTAACCACCTACACACAAGAAGAAGAACAAGTAGGGAATTTAGATTGAATGATAACAATGGGGATTTCAACATGGGAGACATTATACTAGGTCTAGTATTTGAAGTGAATGTATTACCAAAGAAGACATGGAAATGAATGGGAGAGCCAACACTAAGATACTCAAACATCCAATTGAAACTAGCAAACCAGCATAGAGTCTTACCAATAGGTAGACTGAAAGGAGTGATAGTAGATCTGGATGTAGTGCGCACTAAAGTAGACTTTGAAGTCATTGAAATAGTAGATGGCACAACACCTTACCTGACATTGCTTGTTATGGATTGGGTGTTTGACAACCATGCCATAATCAATTTGAAAACCAGGAAAATTACATTTGAGTCCAAAGAATACAGGGTCATAGAACCACTAGATCCATCGGAAGGGGAGAGGTTTGTAGAACCCACTCGCCTAGACTTAGAGGAAATCGACTAGTTATACAGAACAACTGCGCGCGATGAGGATTACGTAATCTCAACTGCCGATGGGGTACTCAATTGGCGAAGCATTACTTCTTGTGCAACAGAATCAGACACCAGGTTAGAAAACTGGCAACAAAGGCTACACGAAGTATCCATGAGAAGATGTGCAAGCATAGACCGTGCAGTAAGGTGAGTAGGCAGAGAAATCAGAGAACCACCCAGTTTCCACAGACTAAATGATTTGGAAACCTTATTGACACAATATGAAGATGAAGTATTAGAGAATCAGAGACTATTAGCACTCGACTTAGCACTAAATGCCACACCCGCAAGATGGTGGGGCGCACATAAAGAGACAATCACATAATGGTATCAATGTAAGTGATTACTGTGCATAAGGTTCGACGCAAAACAAGAAAAAATCAAACAACAAAAATATGAAGGAAAAGAGGCACCATAGAAACACTTGGTGAAGTGTAGAACGCTAGGGAAAATGACACCACCGGAGGAATGGCCTCATCACTTCATACATACTTTAGAGGGCATACCAGTGAATTGGTATAAAGACTAGGAATTGAGAAAAGGAACTATGACATGGACAAGATTGCAACAAAACTTTATAATCAATTTCTCATTTGAGCATGAGAACCCCAACATAGACGCAACCCTAAAATGGATCAGAGGAGTCATATTCATTACAAAACTAGAAATAGAACTTATCACAGAAGAACAACAACTGATCTAAAAATGAAGAAGACTTGTATTCTTGAAAATATTTGCAAGTAAAATTTATGTGTTAAAAATGCAAATGGATCATCTTTGCAACACAACTTATAATAGGATTTACTCATTCAAGATGCATATAAACAACAACATAATCAATCAATAGAAAACACATAACATAGCAAATGATAAAGGAGTTCACCCCTCTCTTGGGCTACATCTCCTAGTCCAACTTCCAATGGATCATTTATATTATTTGCTAAAAGTGATAAAAAATGTTCTTTACAATGCTCAAACTACCAAATAGACTGCTCTAAAGGGCTTAGAACATCCAAAAACCCCTAGTTGGGATTTTTCGGCACCTCATTTGGCCAAAAATTGAAGAAGATAGGCTTCCTGGAAGTCCCCCCTTCAAGCTTGTTGTCTCTGCATCTACAAAACACACCTTTCATGGATCAACCTAGCCCACACGCTTATTTAAGCGTAAAAACCTAGCACCAGACGCAACCGCACAAATGGTGTGAACTATAGGACAGTTACGGGCATGCCTAGCCCCTAACCGCCTAGGCCATGGTTGTGTGACCCATGTGTCCATGCACAAATGCAAACGGGGCTTCGTCCCAAGGAGAATAGATAATGGACAAGTGGCGGACGTTGGTTAAACAACCGTTTGAACCAATACACAACCGTGCGCGCGCACCCACAACATAACAAAAGGTCATATGCTATGGCACATACGATCGGGGTTGGGCTCCATTTTGAAATACATATCCGCGCGCATTTTGTTGAACCATCGGTCACATATATATAATGCCGAAACCGCGGGCTGGGGCTAAGCCCCAGCCTAGACCCCTGCACCAACATAACACAATTCAAACTCAAATATATTTTAAATCATATATACAACAAGGTTCATATGGTAGCGCACCGGTTGGCGGCCCTTCCCAAGTCGCTTCCCCTGCCCGGAGGTCGCGGGGTCGAGTCCTGCTGGTTGCAAAGCTTTTAAACCAACAAACAAGTGACACGTGGTGGCCTTTGATTGGGCCACATGGCGCCTTCCCATTCGCTGCCAAAAAAACACATCATATGCCAACTATCCAATAACTGTCTACCACGTTAGCATATGGTCTGCCACGTCATCCGTACGGTCTACCACCTCATCGCTTGTACGGACTATACAGATTGTACAGTCAACATCCCTTTTTTTGCCTATTTTCCATTTTGAACAGAATGTGATATCTCTCGCTCCCAACATCCGTTTGAACCCAAACAAGTTGCGTTGGGTTCGCAACAATGAGGCCTACGCTCTTGTCCGATTTGAAGCGATTCCGAACACTTTGAATTTTTTGAGCAAAATTTGATCCCCTGATCACACCTCCCCATTGGAAAGCTTTTGGACCTCCAAAAGACTATTTTCAGTCTATTTGAAGATGAGGGTATAGTTCCCTCATTCTTCCAACCTCAATCCACTTGGCTTTGCTTGGATTTGTTCCTTTAAGACCAACTCAAAGATACTCCACATTTCCTCATTTTGAAGTTCGCATTCTCCTATCAAGGATGGTGTCTTCATGCAGTTCTGTAAGATATTCTGGGGAAAAATCATCTATAGAAGGAATCTAAACATGCTCTCCATGATCATCAATCAACGTAGGCTCATACAATTTCAAATTCTCAACATTAACAACTGCATACATTTGCATATAAGGAGGCAAATCTAAACGAAAGGCATTGTTACCAATCTTGTCGATAATCTTGAAAGGGCCATATCAAATCAGTTTCAATTTTTTATCTTCTCCTTTAAGTCTCTCCTTACTGAAGGCCTAGCCATGGTCTATGCACTGCAGAAGTTTAGACATTACTTATTGGGAAAACACTTTAAGATGTTCACAGATCACTCATCCCTGAAATACCTAGCCAAAAATCCAGTGTTGGGGGGGAGACTCTGTCGATGGTTACTGTTATTTCAAGAATTTGACTTTGAAGTAATAGTTGAATCGGGAAAATCGAATGCAGGACCTGACCACCTGTCAAGGGTCACAAATGGAGAAGAACCTATTAATTTAGAAGACAAGTTTCCGAATGCATAGTTATTATCAGTACAAATTGTTGATGATTACTTCATAGAAATCATTTAGTACTTGAGTACAGGTACTGTGCCACAAGACTATACTACCGTGCAGAGGAAGAATCTGGTAGTCCACGCGGCTGACTATCAACTGATTGCAAGACATTTATATAAAATGGGCGCAGATAGCATTTTGCGAAGGTACTTGTTAGAGCATGAACGACCAAGAATTTTAGCAGAAGTCCACGAGGGAATAGAAGGAGGGATTTATGCATGGAAATCTACCATGCAGAAGGTATTACACATAGGACTATGGTGTCCAATGATTCACAGAGACTTGAAAGAGTACTATCAAAGATGCGATGTCTGTCAAACGGTAGGCAAACCCAATAGAAGGGATGAGATGACACTACGACCACAAGTAACATTACATGCATTTGAAAATGGGCAATAGACTTTGTGGGACCAATTAACCCACCATCCAAAAGAATAGGGGCAAGGTACATTATCACCACGATGAAATATCTAACAAGATGGGCGGAAGCCACACCAGTAAAATATTGCAGCGTAGAGACAACTGCAAACTTCTTGTTTGAACAAGTAATCACTAGATTTGGGTGCCCAAGTTTTACCCATGATTTTGGTCATCATGATGGTGTATTGATGATGGTGTTCTCAGGCTCCTAATAAGAACTTTCTCCTGAGAAAAGTGACATTCATCTCTTCCCAGAAAACATATTTTTGAAGAGAGTTTGTAGGTTGCAATTATCCTAGGGTGCGAGAATGACCCATTCTCGCAAGCTGCCTTTAGCTAGGGTGCGAACTTCTCACACTGTGCTACATAGCTAGGGTGCGAACTTGTTCTAAAGCTTGGAAAAAGATGAAGTCTTGATGGTTCTAGAAGGGAATCTTCTAGAGAATGGGTTGGAATTTGAATGGTTATCTTTGTACTGGTTTCCCTGATATTGTGGGATCATTCTTATCCAAGTAACCATCTCATCCTCTCCTATATATTGATGGAATTCTCATGGAAAAGGTTAAGCAAGATTCATTGGAGAATTGGTGAAAGAATTGTG